>PVIY010027882.1:0-33719 GCA_004026745.1 Myrmecophaga tridactyla | reverse complement strand
ATCATGTGGAGAACTATTCTGTGGAGTCTCCTTTTCTGGAGGTCCAGAATTTTCCAGATCATTAGTTTCTTCTTTGTACTCAAGTTCTCAGTTCCCAGCTTATCCCTTTCCTGTAGCATTTACCATAAGCTGCAATGAGAAGCCAGGCTGCATTTTCCATATTTAGTTTGCAAATATTTTCTGATGAATATCCAAGTTCATCACTCTCAAATTCTGCCTTCCGTCCAACATCCACACGTAATTTTACCAAATTCTCTGCCACTTTAAAGCAAGGATCACTTTCCTTCCAGTTTTCCATAACATATAAATCATTTCTAAGGTCACATTGGAAGCACCTTTAGCATCCATATTTCTAGTTACAGTCTAGTATTCTAGGTCTTTCAAAGTATTCTAGGTCTTTCCTTTAGTACGCCTCACAATTCTTCCAGAATCTTCCCTTATCCATTTAAAAAACATTTTTACTATTTACAAATTTCAACACTGCCTTCTGGCACCAAAATATATTTTAGCTTGCTACCACTATCAGAATTAATATATCAGAAATGGGTAGGCTTTTATAAAGGATATTTATTAAGTTATAAGTTTACTGTTCTAAGGCCATAAAAATGTCCAAACTAAGGCATCCTGATAAAGATATTTTGACTCAAGAAACACCTATGGCATCTGGAACACCTCTGTCAGCTGTGAAGTCATATTGTGGGTGTCTGCAGGTCCTTTGGCTTCTGGTTTCTAAGAGCTGCCCCAGGGACATTTTCTTTTCACATCTCTGAATGTCTCTATCTGTGTCAGTTCTGAAGCTTTAAAGGACTCCAGTAAATGGATTAAGACCCTTCTTGAATGGGTAGAGATAAATCTCTACCAAATCAAAACAACCAAATCAAAAGGTCCCATGCACAATTGGGTGGGCCACATCTCTATGGAAACAACTTAATCATAAAGATCCCACCCAACAATAGAATAGGTCTGCTCACATCAGAATGGATTAGGATAAAGAATATGGCTGTTCTGGAGTACATAAAATTTCAAACAAGCACAATAGGAAAATTGAAACCACTCAATATGAGGAGCAGAAAGTAAATAGAACAAAGAAAATGAAGCAGAGGCTAAAGGATCTGTAGGGCATTATGAAGCATACCAGCTATACATTATGGTAGTCCTAGAGGAGATGAAAAAGAAAATGTGACAGAAAGAATATTTGAAGAAATAATAGCCCAAAACTTACCTAACTTGATGAAATACATGAAGTTACATTTCCAAGGAGGGCAATAAATTCCAATAAAGATAAATCTAAAAGATTCCCATCAAGCTGCTTAAAATTAAAGACCAAAAGAGAATTCTAAAGCTACAAGAGAAAACTGACTGATCAAGGAATGCTCATTAACATTAAGAAAATATTTCTCTTCAGAAATTATTGAACCCAAAAGGCAGTGGGATGACAAATTTAAAGTGCTGAACATGAAATATTGTCAACCAAAAATCTTATACCTGGCAAAAGCATCTTTCAAAAACAATGGGGATATCATATTCTTAGGGTGTACAGATGGTTCAGTGATAGAATGCTTGCCTTCCATTCAGGAGATCAGGGTTCAATTCCCAGACCATGCATACCCTACCCTGAAAAAAAATAATGATGGGGATGTCAAGACAACTACAAACAAACAGAGAGAATTTCTTATCCCTAGATATGCCCTACCAATACTGCTAATGAAAGTCCTTCCAGATGATAAGGAAAAGCATTAGACAGTACATGAAGCCATTTTAAATTTCAAAATTTGAAATAAAAATATTCTTAAAGCTATTTTATTGGATCCACAATGTATAAAGGTTAAATTTGTAATAAGAAAAGCATAAAGAAGGCAAAAAGGAACAGAGACTGTGTATGCTATTTAAGTTAAATTGGTAGCAATTTGAAATAGATTGCTGTATACTTAGGATATCAAAGACAACACCCTTATTAACCTGAAAGAAAAGGAAAATGAAATGAAAAGTGGTTCAAATTGGTTTACAGTGAAAATTAAGCTATGCACAAAAGAAAGCAATGATGAAGGAAACGACAGCAAAAAAGCATGAGATATACAAAATACAAATGGTAAAAGTTTGAAGTAAGTCCCATCTTATTACATATTACTTTGAATGGAAGCGAACTAAACTCCCAAATCAAAAGTCAAAGAATGGGACCACGATGGCTCAGCAGGTAGAGTTCTCACTTGCCATGCCAGAGAACTGTGTTCAGTTTCCGGTGCCTGCACATGCAAAAAAAAGTCAAAGAATGGCAGAATGGATAGAAAAGCATGATGCAATTATTCACTCTTCATAAGAGACAGAAATAGTTTGAAAGTGAAAGGATGGAACTCCATGCAAATAGTAACCAGATGAGAGTTGGGGAGGATATACTTAATGCTAGCAAATGAATGTTAAGACCAAATCTGTGACCAAGTACAAATAAGAACATAATATATGACAAAATGGTACATTTATCAAGAAGATATAAAAATTATAAACATATAAGCAACTATAAACAGAACTTGGAAATGGATGTGGGAAATGTTGAAAAAAATGAAATAGGCATTTCTAAACTAATGGGTTGAGAATTCAATATACCACCTCAGTATTGGATAGAACATCTAGATGAAAAATCAATAAGGAAATAGAGGATTATATCAATACTACAAATTTATGAGAACAGACATTAAAGAACACTTCATCCAACATTAGCAGAATACACTTTCCTCTTAAGTGTGCATTGATCACTCTCCAGGATAGATTATATATTAATATTTGTATATGCAGATGCCAAAATCCCATAGCTATAAAATCCCAAGGAATTCACAAGAAAACTAATAAAACAAATAAACAAATTCACACAATTTAACCAACTGAATACAGAGTCTAATTAAACTATGAAATATCCTCACAGCAAAAATCACCAATGCTTGCATGACAGGACACAATAATCTGGTCAGGTTGTCAGGTAAAATTTACCTTCTCAGACCTCAAGCTAGTATGAAAATCATCAGGGCAAATTTCATTAGATTTAAAGGATTGAGAGTAATCTGTGGCTTTATGCTTTGTCTTCTCTGAGTACTGAAGTGATATTCCCCACCCTTGTTCACTGGAATGAGCTCATCCTCTCCACCTACCTCAGCAGCAGCTCCCCTCTCTTGGCTTGAGGAGACCACTTTGGCCCATATATTTGCTCTATTGTTCTATTCTGGAGCCATTTTTCCTTCATGATACCCTGTTTCTGTCGCTTTACATTCAGATTGACAGGATTTCTGCAGGTATAAATTTCTCAAAATTTCTGTTGATCTATCTTTCTCAGACATTTTCTGACATACACTGAGGTGGTTGATTGGATCTGTGTGCCATATGTCTATTCCTTTAGTAAAGAGTTGTTCAGATCTCAGGACTCAGCTCCTGAGATCTCAGGCATGTCTCTGTTAGGATTGCTTCTGGTCCTAGTCTCAGAACATGCTATATTGTTAGGTTTAGAATTTCCCAATTAACATGGGCTGATTCCTTTATACTTAACAGTTCCTTCCTCAATGTATCTCTTTATTCTCATATTTTAATATAACTTTCAAGGAGAAATTGGGCCACAATTTCTACAATATGTTTGAAAATTTGTCAGCTAAATGTCCAAGTACATCACTTACAAATAGCCCTTTCAATCTTACACTAGGACATCATTCAGCCAAATTTTCTGCCAGTTTATATCAAGAGTCACTTTCCTACTATTTACAATAATGCCTTTATCATTTCTTTCTAAGGCTGCACCACAATCACCATTAACATACATATTTCCACCAACAATTTCTTCAAGGAAATCAAGACTAATTATCAAATGCCTCAAAATTGTATCAGTTTCTATCCATTATCTGGTTCCAAAGTGGCTTCCACATTTTTAGGTATTTGTAACAGCAGAACCTCACATCCTTCTACTGAAATCTCTCCTAGATTGCAAGAGCTGCAGTGAAATATATCACAAAGTAATTGGCTTTAAACAACAGAAAGTTATTGCATCTCAGTTCTGGAGGCTAAAAGTCAAAATTCAATGTGTCTATATGGCCATTGTGTTTTGGTTTCATAAAGTTGCTGAAATGCTATATACAATAAGTAGACTGACTTTTAACAATGGGGATTTATTAGCTTACAAATTACAATTCTAAGACCATGTAAATGTCTGAATTAAGGCATCACCAGGAGGATACCTGCTCTGAAGAAAGGCTGCTGGTATCTGACACATGTCTTTTACATGGGAAGGCCCATGGCTAGTGTCAACTGATCCTTCTTTCCTAGGTTCCATTACTTTCAGGTTTTGGCTTCAGTGGCTCTTTCAGTTTCTGTGGGTCCTTTCTTGCATCTCTAGGGCTTTTCTCTCTATGCTCTCTGGGTTTTTCTATCTTTTTATCCTCTTATAGGGGACTCCAGTAACAGGATTAAGACCCATCTTTAATGGGCTGGGTCACATATCAGTTGAAGTAACCTAACCTAAAGGTCCCACCCACAATAGGTCTACACCCACACAAATGGTTTAAAATGCATTGCCTTTTCTGGGGTTACATAACAGCTTCAAACCAGCATACCATGCTTCCTCTGAAGTCTGTAGGGTTCTGATGATGTCTTTGTTAGCAATCCATGACTCAATCTCTGTCTGCAGGACATGATGTCATTCTCTCTGTCACTGCATCAGTTTCTCTCTATTCAAATTCTTCTCCTTGTAAGTATTCCAGTCATTTTGAATTAGGGCCAACTCTAATCCAGTTTGTCCTCATATTAACTAATATCTTCAAAGATCCTGTTTTAAATGAGTACAAATGAGTTCACATTCACAGGACTGACATTAGGACCTGTGCATATCTTTCAATAACAACATTGTGAAGATTTCAATTTTACCAAGTACTGTTAATAATATTGTTAAGATGTCAATACTACTCAAGCGATTTGCAGATTCAATGCAATTCCTATAAAAATTCCAGCAATTGGGCAGGCCACGGTGGCACAGCAGGTGGAGTTCTCGCCTGCCATGTTGGAGACCCAGGTTCAATTCCCAGTGCCTGCCCATGTAATAAATAAAATAAATAAATAAATAAATATTTTTTTAAAATTCCAGCAACTTTCTCTTTGAGAAATAGAATTGTGTGGGACCATGTTTATGTTTATAAAAAGAAAAATTTTGACTCATAGTTATTTATTTCAGAAGTTACTACAAAGCATTATTTAATCAAAAAAGTATAGTATGGAAAGTAGAATAGGCATATAGACCTATGGAAGAGAATTGAGAATTCTTAAGTACACCCACACATTTTTGGTCATCTAATGTTTGGTGAGAATGCTAAATACATTAACTGGGAAAGGCTAGTTTCTTTAACAAAAGATGTTGAGAAATTGGATGTTCATATGCAAAAAGTAGAATGAATCCCTACTTCACATTATATACAATTATTAACTCAACATACATCAAGAATGTAAGTACAAGAAATAACCCATAAAACCCTTCAAAGAAAACCTAAGGGGGAATACTCATGACCTCATATTTGACAGTGGATTATTTGATATAACACTGAAAGTGCAAGCAACACTAAGAAATATAGCTAATTTTCATATTAAAAAGTTTAATCAGATTCATTGTGCAGTATATATCATACATGATAGGCTTCCCAGCATGTATACCCAAACACATACCCATACACATACAAACTCAAGGGTTTTATGGGAAGTCATGTTGTACTGACGAAACAGAGTTCATTTAAAGTGAGAAGTAAACAAAGAAGTATTTCTCATACTATTTCCTTCTATGGATGTGAACGGTTATCGACTTGATAATTTTCTACAATGACTTAGGATTTTCAAATTATATATTTGAGTACTGGAGCTACATCATGTTTGCATGTTAGAAAATGTATAGGAAAAGTTAACTATTGTAAAAAATTGGAAAATGCGCTAATAACAATTAATTAGCATTAAAGATTGAGAAATGCTATACAGATATAGCACAGATGAGGAATTCTTCTCCACTCACCTTCATTTAAATCCACTGAAAAGGCAAAGGAAAACACAAAAGAAAGGTCACAAAGGCCTCACAACTCAGGGAGACAATTTCATGCCACAAATTTCATATCATCAATTACTGTAGAATTTGGATTTAAATTAGAGAGATATAAGAACTATCACAGAAATCCTAAGACTGAACAGAAAACACTTATTCCAAAAAAGTGTCATAAGATAGCCAATAGTCTATTAAACTCCGGAGATTCAAGAGTTTGGATGAAATATAGCTGAAAGTGGCCAAAGTTTAGTAGATATGCAATAGAATGAGGTTGGGTGATTAAGAAGAAATTGCCATTTCTATATTCCCACAAGCAATGCTTTCTATATAACGGAGACTTCCAGAAATGAGATGATTTGTACACCACATTTTAAGTATAATTATTTCTAATGTTCGCAGTTTGAGATTGATTTATTTGCTGGATTTTTAGGCTATTATATTTTTATCAGAAACAATACATATATAATAAAATTAATTTCTTTGAGGATTGTTAGAAGATGGTGGAGTAAAGCTCCAGGAATTAGTACCTTCCATAGAAAAACTATTAAACAGGCATGAACTAATTGAATCAACTATTTCAAAACTCCAGAGTCCAGTAAAAGACTGTGCAGCATGCAAAGAAGAGGAGAAGGAAGATCATGGTAAATTCTGGAAAATACCAGTGATGTGCTCTCTCTGTGCCACAGCAACTGTCAAGCATCGCCCAACCTCAGAGCAGGTAGTAATAAGGTAATGAATGTGCAAGCTTGCTGGTACCACAAGGTAAGATAAAGAGCCAGTTCTCCAAGATCTGGTAGCATACAGACTGAGTGCTGATCATTGTTTTTCCTTTGTTACTTCAGATGGCTGGAGGCCTAATTCTGAGGGCAGTTACTGCTGAGGAAATCAGACACAAATTCAGTGGCCACCTCCCATCCTCCATGTACTCATACCTCTTCTTCTATTTGTGTGCAGATGTTTTAGTTTATTTGTAGAGGCATTAAGTCTAATAAAAAGGCCAGACCATATCTTGAACATATGAAACCAGGAACAACAAGTCCCAGATGCCTATCAGTGCTAGCAGCAGGGCTATGTCCTATTGGGGTGGTTAAATACTCAACACTCAAGTGGCACAGATTTGTTTCTTCCCTCTGACTCAGAGTGAGTTTTGTGGAGCTGATGTGCACTGATCCTGACCCAGGCAGTTTCCCTCCCTGGGAGTCTGATGTAAGAGGATCTCTCCACCTGCTCATTTTGCTGTGTAAGTTATAAATAGGTTATTTCCTTTGTATAGCACCTCATTCCACAGGTAGATACTTTTACACAGAGGTCCACAGCAGCATCATTCACAATTGCTAAAAGAGGGAAGTAGGCCAAGTGTCCATGTGCTGATGAATGGATATATAAAATGTGGTACATGCATACAATAGAGTATTATTCAGCTATAAATAAGAATAAAATCTTGATACATGTGACAACATGGATGGACTTTGATGACATCATATTGCATGAAATAAGCCAGACACAAAACGACAAATAGTGTATTTGAAACAATTAGAATAGACAAACTAACCTAGAATATAGGTTACCATGGGATGGGGTGGGAATGGGAAGTTACGGTTTAAGAATATACAGGATTCATATTTGGAATGATGGAAAGGTTTTGGTAATGAAAGTTACTGGTGGTAGTACAACATTGTGAATGCAATTAACAGCACTGAAATAGATACCTGAATTTGAAGAAAAGCAGAAATTTTAATGTATATGTGATGATAATACAATTAAAAAAAAAACATGTAACTACACTACACAGTGACCCTAAGTTAAACCATGGAATTTAATTATAGTACAGTTATAAAAATATGCTATCAATTGTAACACATTTACCCCATTAATGCAAGGTATTAATAATAGGGCGATATGTGGGATCCCTATATTTTATGCATACTTTTTCTGTAAAATCTCAATTTCTCTGATTAAAAAAAATGTTTCTTGATCAACGTTTCAAGGATAACCTTTAACAAATATAGTTGGATGGAAAGGGTTTTGTGAATAGACAACTGTTTTGATTCCCTCTTTATAACAAGGGGCCTCAGCACTCTTTGTTACTAGCTTTTCCCAGAAGTCAGTAACAACCTTCTGCTTCTGACTGGATAATGCCATCTTAGCTGGCCTCAGGTGAGGGTTGTTGTAAGGCAGATGGACTGTCCTGCCCAACTCCAACTCTTATTGTTTCTATTTCTAATGGAATGAAAGTACAGCATAGCACAGAAGAGGAAGCAACTTTAAAATGACTCATTCTTCTTAGATCTTTGCCTTCCATACAACTGGACACAACACAACTACCCCCTTCCCACCTTATCTCCAGCTGCCAGGCTGCAATCCTCTAATTCTTCCTACTTTTTAATGCATTGATATTTAGTTATCTACCACCAGCACCACAAAACGGGCTCTACTAATGTTTCTGCAATTGTAACTTTCATTAAATCAATATTTAAAAGAAAGAAACAACCAGACATCGACTCTACATCAATACTCATAAGAACACAATGAAATTTGCAATGATTTTCAAATTGATACTTTATACTTATCAAATATTAGTTCAAATGATTAGTAAGCTCCAGAAATAGAATTTTGTCTTAGTACATACGTAGATACATATTTGAAAGCCCTTGGGTTTAGAAAGAGAAGCTCCATTAAAGGTTTTTAATCACTCTTTTCATTGAGAAATCATGTTCTCTCAGAGCTGTTAAACTTTTGTCAGCATTTTCCAAGGCATATGATAATTTAGTATTTTAGATTAGAGGGAGATGTTCACTATCATTTTCTATACACTAAGATAGCATTTACCATATAATTTGGGAGGTAAAGAATTGGACACTTGGCTACATTTTCAATTCAGACTAAATGCGTCATAAACATGAAATGAAATTTCAATCTATGTTGCATTACTTATGCAGTGTAGTGTTTCAAATGTTCCATAGTAGAGTTATAAAGAAATGAACATCTCTTAAAATGTTTGTTTTGCTACATATTTACAGGAAGCAATAGATAATCATACAAAATGACATCCCTTTTCCTTTTTATTAATATTCTACTTTCAGGAAATTATGACATCATTAATACATACACTTTATTAATGGAGGTGGTAGAAAAAATGAATGACAATTTTAAAAATCATTTCCTCACTGAGTTAGGAATAAACAACAAATACAACTAAATAAAAGTATGAGACATTACTGAAACTAATTGTGGTAGTTAGGTTTAGGTGTCAACTGGCTAGGTGAAAGTGCCTAGTTCTATTGCTGTGGACATGAGCCAATCATCTATTGCTGATTACATCTGCAGTCGGCTAGGAGGTGTGCCTGCTGCAATGAACGATGTTTGATTTAATTGGCTGGTGCTTAAATGAGAGAGCTCAATGTAGCACAGCCAAGCAGCTCAGCATACCTCATCTCAACACTCTTTGCTTGGCCCAGGCCTTTGGAGATGCAGAAAGGAATCACCTGGGGGAAAGTTGTTGGAACCCAGAGGCTTGAAGACAAGGCCAGCAGAGATCTGCCCTATGCCTTCCCATGTAAGAAAGAACCTCAGTTGAAAGTTAGCTGCCTTTCCTCTGAAGAACTATACATCAGCTAAATAAATCCCCTTTTATTGAAACCCAATCTGTCTCTGGTGTGTTGCATTCCAGCAGCTAGCAAACCAGAACACTAATACATCAGAAAAAAAATAAGCTCTATGTTTTTACAAAAGTATGTCCAATGTGTATTAGCTAAGAATACAGCTGCAAGTCCTAAACCTATCTTCCTGAACTTTCACTGTAGATTTTAGGAGATAAAATTATACTTGACTATTCCATTTCTAAATGAAACTGATACTTTAAAATTTTGTACATTTTACTTTATATTGTGCTAATATCTGCATATAAAAACTGCATAGCACAGTTATAGTTTGATATTGAGTTCAATATAAGCTCACCAGTTTATGATTTTTGGAAATACAGTTATAGCTGAGTGACTAGGATTTGTGGTATAACAGCAGCTGTATGAAGTGGTGAGAAAGCCACATAAGGTATCTGTCTCAATTACCCAAGTCTGGCATGTACCATCAAAACTGTCATAGGAAATAGGCAAGCAAATTAGCCTGGATGTTTTCCAATAAAAGTTTATTTCTGGTTATAAAACACCAGCTTGCCATAATTTTGTAGGTCACATAACTTTACTCTTCATTTTTTATCACCCTTTTAAAAATGTAAAGTCCCCATGAATACCTGGGTGCAAATGTCCATTCGTGTCCCCACTCTCAGTTCTTCCAAGGAGACACTAAACTGTGGAGTTGCAGGATTATGCAGTAACCCCACACCTGGCCTCCTGTGGAGCTAACACGCTGCCTTCAGAGGGGCTGTGCCTCTCTACTTCCCTACCATCAGTGAATGGGTACATCTCTCTCTTCATATTTTCACCAGCACTTATATCTCTCTGTTCATTTTTAAACACTTATTCGCACATCTTACAATCCAACCTAAGTAAACAAGCAAAGATTCCTGGTATAATCACAGAGCCATGCCTTCACAACCACAATCTATACCATGACATTTCCATTTCTTCCACAAAGAATCTCATAGCCCTTCCATATATTCCTTCTTATTGATATTTAGCCTTGGAATATTGTCTTTGCTATGTTCAATGGAAGCATATTACAATGTTACTGTTTACTATTGACCTTAGTTTGAATTGTTTGCAATTTGCATTGGCTAGAGGTGGCTTAAGGGTATACTGATGAGGAATGGAAGGAGGAACTGTGGTGTATACATACTATGAATTATTGAGTGAATGAAAGAAGGGAAGACGTTGTGAGGCATATGACTAGGTTAATGAAACTTGAGGACGGTATGTTGAGTGAAATAAGCCAGAAATTAAAAGACAAATATTGTTACTCCTCACTAATATGTACTAACCATAATGTGCAAATTCTGAGAGCTGAATTTGAGAGCATAGATTATCAGGTGAAGGCCTATTGTTAAAGTTCTTAGAGTATAAACTCTTACAGCAGTCACAACTATTCCAGAGTTGCAACTGTTATTTTTAAATTCTGAGATGCTCAGCTCTTTGCATATAACTTGGTCATTCTCTGGAATTTCAGGTATTTGCATGGAACATGGAACACAGAGCTAGCATTCTGCAGCTAAGAAATTCAGCATTACCCCATACAGCAACTGTAAAAATACACTGAAAAGATGATCAGACTTCAATTAGATATGGTTAGGACTAAAGCAAACCAGACTAAAGGGTAAAAGAAGATATTGACTGTATTTTAAAAGTTCAATTTCTGTGTGAGACTAAAGGAAGATATTTATTTGTGCAAAATTTATATTTTCAGTAGCATACAACCAATTTAATTTGAATTGTCAGTTTATTCGAACACCATAATTAAATGGAATCTTGAGTAAGGTATGAGATCTTTTTGGTTTGTACAGGTTGGTGGGATCCCTCAAAATATCCTAAAGTAATCTGGGCAAAAGATGAAAATGCATTTGCAAAGCCCCTTTGATGGACTGGGACAAAGGTAGAAATATTAAAGTTCTCATTTTGGGGAGACCTGATATTCTTGCAAGTGTTAGGGACTGCCAAGTTGATTATGGGCTGGGCCCTCAATCTTGGGGCTTGCCATCATGAAACTTATTCCTGCCAAGGAGAAGCTAAACCTACTTATGATTATGTCTAAGGGTCAGCCCAAGAAAACCTCTTTTGTTCCCCAGATGTGTCTTCTCTAAGCCACTGCTGCAGGTAAACTATTGCCCTTTCCCCTATATGGGGCATGTCTTCCAAATATGTAAATCTCCCTGGCAATATTGGGCATGGCTCCTGAGAATGAGCCTGGCCTTGGCCTTGTGGGAGTGAGAAAACCTTATAAATGAAACAAAATAAAGTTTTAGTGGCTGAAAGCTTCCAAATAGACCTAGAGGTCACTCTGGAGGTTATTCTTATGCAGTATATGGATAATCCTTTCCAGGTTTTGCTGTATTAGAGTAGCCAGAGGGAAATACCTGATGCTGTTAAACTGTAGTAGAATAACCTTGATTCTTGAAGAAGATTAACTATATAACTTTTTTTAAACTGGTTTATAATAACCTTAAAAACCTCATCACACCCATAAACCACAGGTGAGAAGATGAGGGAGATGGAGAACAAATGCTACAGTATGTGGATAGAATAGGGAATTAAGGTATTCCCCATGGTTGTGTGGGATGAGGCCAGGAGTGTATCGAATAGGAGGTCCTGGCATGGACCCTTATTACTATTTAGGGTTGGTTGTCAGGTGGGGAGAGGCTCAGGTTGAATTAGGAAACATCTCACACCAAAGGGGAGAGCCAATTGGAAGGAAGGGGGTAGAAATCACAGTACATTTTTCCATGCAGACTAGGGGTGGAATCGAGAGTTTCAAAGACTTGTACCCCTATACAGGAAGAGATGGATTTGAGATTGTTTGGCTTAAAGCCCTCTAGTTGGTGTCCAATTCTTAAAATGGCAGCTTCCCTTATGGGGAAAGGCATGTAAGAAAAAAATTCAGAAAAAATATCTTGTTGGGAGAGCAAGCAAAAAGGGAGGAGAGATTGTGGTGCTCTTTAATTTTGACTTAGAGAAGTGGGAATCAGAAAGAGGCCTTGGATGAGATGGTGGCCAGCACCTTGGGAGAAGGCATTATATCAGAAGCTGCAGGTAATCCTGAGGGCTCTGGGAAAGGGAGGTACCAGTGTCACAGATGGCAGGAAAGCAAGCAGGAACAATAAATTAGGACTTCATGTTGCTATCAGTTGGTATAACACAATCAGGCTTTGTTTTTTCTTTTTCTTTTTAAAAACATACCAACATATAATTTAAAAACTGGTGTTCAGTCGCATTGCTTGAGATTACTAAAGAATTTCTGGCTAAAGAGCAGTGGACAGTATACTAAACAAACCAAAAATCTTAAATAAGAACATCAGCTCATATTCCCCAGAGATAAGAGGAAAGGTAAGGGCTTACTTGATTTTTTTTAAAAAAAAAAAGCCGGAGAGCTCAACTATGCAACTTTAACAGAAGAGTACAACAGTTTACACCAAAATATAATTCAGGTTTACAGAAAAGTTTCAAATTTCTAGCCAACTAGTTGTTACTTAGGCATGAGACATGATAAGCATGGAATGGGTGGGCGTGCTGCTCTAAGAATGGGCAAGGGACAAGAGGGGCAGTTTTCAATGTAGGCCCATCTCCAGCTATTAAAACCATGCTCATTTGGTAAAGGAAGAAATCAAAAGATCTTAGGGCGTTGTGTTTTTGTTCTACTTTCTTCACTAACTGAGGGGCTATGACAGGAGCTTTAAAGGTGTGACCATGGGATGGTGAAAACCTTTTGACTGACATTTTCTTTATTCAGTGTATGTACAGCTAAGTAAGAAAAAAAGGCAAAAAATAATAGTATAGGGGATGGGGACATGGGATGATTTGGGTGTTCTTTTATACTTTTATTTTTATTCATATTTTAATTTTTTGGAGTAATGAAAATGTTCAGAAATCAATTGTGATGATAAACGCACAGAATCATTGTATACTTTGTACACTTTGAATAATTATAAGATATATGAATATATCTCTCAATAAAATTGCATTAAAATGTAAAAACCATCCTTAACAAAAGATGATCCAGATTTGGTCCACTGGCCAGTTTATTGACACCTGGCACCTGGATAAGAGCATTTGTTTTACTTTTATTTTAGATGAAAAAAATGTTCATATGGAAAATACATATCAGAACTCCCACTTTTTTTAATTTTTGTTTGTTTGTTTTTTTCAGACTGGACCTCACTAACAGAAAATCATCCTCTCCAAGAACAGTGGTGTGTAGTCACTGATCATGGCTTTTTTGTTCATTTGTTTGTTTGTACATGGGCAGGCCCTGGGAATTGAACCCAGGTCTCCGGCATGGCAGGTGAGAACTCTGTCTGTTGAGCCACCATGGCCCAGCCTGATCATGGCTTTTGACTAGCAAATTCTGATCACTGAGTCCTAGATCTGAGGGCACCTTTGATGCAGCCTGCAACAGACAAAGGAAGTGGGAAGCATTGTTTCCACCCTTCCCTAAAGTAAGCAGAGGAAGTTGAGTTATAAGATAAAAGGCTTCCTCAGGGCTACAAGGGGCTCGATGAAGGGCTGGGTCCCTGGCCCTCCTTGGACTAGGACAACTGAATTGGGAAAAGCCTTACAAGGGTAATCCTTCTCCCAGAATTTACCCTCCAGGCAAAATAAGAGTGAAGCATAAAAGCAGTGTAAAAAATCTATACAGGCAGACGGTCTTAGGCAAAGACAGGGTGGCTTCAGATACCCAGGAGAAGGAGATTTGTCCCCTGGGAAACAGAGGGGACAACTTAACTCCTGTAAAGCAAAAGCCCAGGAAAACATAAAAGTCCCTTGTGAGATAGGGAAAATCATACTCTGTGCATTTGCCTTGGGCAGATTTTCCTGATAAAAGGGCTGATGCCCAAGTAACACTCTGTCTTATCACCAGCTGGTTACAAAACCAAGAAACATACATCCTAAGGTGTAAATGCCAGAGTTAGCATTTTAAAATATCAAAATCTACCGTGTGCAACAAAAGAGTACAAGATACGCATAGAAACAGGATATTATGGCCTGTCCAAAGGAAAAAGATAAAAATGCAGAAAACAGCAATGAAGAAAACAACAATGTGAACATAATGAACAGAGCCTTCGAAGAAATGATCTTAAAAAACGTTTCAAGAGATGAAGGAAAGTACAGAGAAAGGCCAAGAAGAAAAGCAATAAATCAGGAAAGCAATAAATGAACAATATATGAGTCTAAGTAAAGACAGAGGGATTTTTAAAAGGAGCCAAACCAAACCACTGGAGGTGAAACCACAATAGCAGAAATGAAGACTACCCAGAAGGGTTTCCAGGGCAGATCTTAGCTGGCATAAGATACAATCAGTGAACTTGAAGACAAGGCACTTGAAATGAGTCAGGCTGTGGGGCAGAAAGAAAGAAAAAAAGAAATATTAAATTAAAAATAGGCTAAGGCATTAGGAAACACCACCAAGTATATCAAAATACACATTTTGGGAGTCCCAGAAGGAGAAGAAAGAGAGAAAGAGGCAGAAGGAATTGTCAAAGAGACAATGACAGAGAACTTTCCATACATATCAAAAGATATGACTATGCGCATCTAAGAATCTCAGAGAACACCAAACAGGATAAACATAAAGAAGAATATACCCAATCATATATTATTTACACAATCAAATGCAGAAGACAAGAAAATAGTACTGAAAGCTGAAAGAGGAAAGCAATATGTTAGGTATGAGGGAATCCCAATATGACTGAGTACCAATTTTTCTTTAGAAACCATAGATGCAAGAAGGCAGAAAGTTGAAATATCTAAAGTTCTGAAGTAAAACAATTGCCTGTCAAAAAATTTATATCCAATGAGACCCTCTTTAAAAACTGAGGGAGAGATTAAGATATGTTCAGACAAAAAACAAAACCTGAGAGAGTACATCACCACTAGCTCTGACCTACAAGCAATGCTAAAGGGAATTCATCAGACTTTTAAATGAAAGGACACTAGACAATGGTTCACAGCAGCATAAGGAAATAACAGCCTGCAATAAAAGTGATCATTTGGATATTTATTAATGTTAGCATTATTGTCTTACATTCTTTGGTATGTAACTGTACTTCTAATTTCCTATAGTAGATAAAATGCAAATTCATAGAGTAATAACAAATGTAGGTTTTTGGACATAGACTGTACAATGATATAAGTGGTAACAAGCACAAAAACAATGCTGGGGGATAGAGAGTTATAGGAAAAGTATCCATGCATGCTATTGAATTTAAGTTCATATCAAACCAAATATATTTGTTACATATTTAAGCAGTTAAATATTAAACCTATGGTAACCATGAGGATAACAGGTGAAAAATATATACAGCTAGAAATGAGAAGGCACTCAATATGGTACAATTCAAGAAAGAAAACAAATATAAAATAAGCTTTAATGGAAGTGAGGGACAACATTGTAGTAAGACTTACAAAGGCTAAGTCACAAAATGGCAGAAGAAAGACCTAAATTATCAGTAGTGACTTTAAATGTAAATGAATTAAACTGTACAATCAAAAGTCACAGATTTGTAGAATGGATTAAAATGCTTGACCCAACTATACTCTGTCTGTAAGAGACTCACCTTAAAGTCAAAGATAAAACTAGATTGACAGTGAAAGGGTATGGTAAAATATACTATGCAAATAGGAACCAAAGGAGAGCTGAGGTGGCTGTACTAATACTGGATAAAATAGACTATAAGTAAAAAACAATTATGAGGTACAAAGATGGTCATTATATACTGTAAACTGGATAATTCAAGATGAAGAGGTAACAATGTGTCTAACATCAGAGCATTAAAATACATGAAGCAAATGCTTGCAGAGTTGAAGGGAAAAGTTAGCAGTTTTACATTGCTAGTAAGAGACTTAAAACACCATTTTCAATAATATAGCATCTAGTCAGAAGATCAGTGGGTGAAGTATAAGACTTAAATGATACACTAAACCAACTAGACCTGACAGACATATGTAGAACACTGCACCCAATGAAAACAGAATATCTATGCTTCTCAAGTGCACATGGAGCATTCTACAGAACAGGCCAGATGTTTGGTCAGAAAAAGAGTCTCAATAAATTTAAAAAACATTGAAATTATGTAATGTATATTTTCTAAATATAATGGAATGAAGCTAGTAATCCATAATAGAGAATGATAGGGAAAGTTCACAAATATGTGGAGATTAAACAGTGTACTCTTAAACAGCCAATGGGTTAAAGAGGAAATCACAAACAAAATTAGGAAATATCTTGAAGTAAAGGAAAATGAAAGTACAACATATCAAAACTTATGGGACACAGCAAAATCAGTGCTGAGCAGGAAATGTATAGGTCTAAATGCTTACATTAAAAGAAGATTTCTAATAAGAGACCAGACATCAAAACCGGAAGAACTATTGAAAGAGAGCAAACTATACCCATAGCAAACTGAAAAAAGGAAGTAACAAAGGTAAGAATAGAGATAAATGAAATGGAAAATCAAAAACCATAGAGAGAATCAACAAAATCAAACGATTTTTCATTGTATAGCTCAACAAAACTGAGAAACCTTTAGCTATAGTAACAAGCAAAATGAGAGAGAATACAAATAACAAAAATCAGAAATGAAATGAGAGACTATGACTACTGAATCTGATGAAGTATAAACGACTGTAAGTGGATACTATGAATAATGCATGACAATAAATTAGGTAACCTAAATGACATGGACAAATTCTAAGAAACACACAAACTACCTACATTGACTCAAGAAGAAAAGGAGGATCTCAACAAACAATGGTTTAGGCAACAGTTTCTTAGATTTTATGCCCAAGGCACAAGCAACAAAATAGATAGATGGTACTTCATCAAAATAAAAAACTTTTGGTCTTCAAAGGACTTCTCATATTATAAAATGACAGCTTACATTATGGGAGAAAATATTTGGAGAACACATATCAGAATAAGGGTTATTATCCAGAATATATAAAGAAATCTTTCAAAGGATTAATATCCAACATATATAAAGAAATCCTTCAACAAAACAGCAAGAAGACAAGTGAACCAACCAAACAATGGACAAAAGACTTGAATAGACATCTCTTCAAAGAAGACAGACATCTGTATATCATGCAAAGATGCTTAACGTCATTAGTTGTCAGGGAAATGCAAATTAAAACCACAGTGAGATACCCTTTCAAACCAGTTAGAATGACTGTTATTAACATCACAGAAAATAATAAATGCTGAAGAGGATACAGAGAGATAGGAACACCTATTCATTGCTGGTAGCAATTTTAAATGGTACAACCACTGTGAAGGCATTTGGACATCTCCTTTAAAAGCCCAGGATAGATCTATCATCTGACCCAGCAATCCCACTACTAGCTGTGTACACAGAAGAATTCAAAGCAGGGGCTCAAACAGAGATTTGCACAATGCTGTTCATAGCACAATTATTCAAAATAGCCAAAAGATGGAAGCAACCCAGTTGTTCATTAGCCAATAACTAGATAAATAAAATGTGGTCTAAACATGCAATATTGTATTATTCAGCCATTAAAAGGAATGTAATTCTGATACGTGGATCAACATGGATAAACCTTCAAGACATGTTGACTAAATTAAGCTAGACACAAAATGAAAAATATTGTATTTTCTCACTGATTTGAAAAAACTTAGAATAAGGAAATTCATTGAGTCAGTATCTAGAATATAGGTTACAAGGGGACAGATTGGGTATAAGGAATAGGAAGTTAAAGTTTAAAATATAGAGGCGTCTCTTTGGAATGATGGACATGTTTTGGTAGTGAATGGTGGGATAGTAGTACCAACATTATGTACATAATTAACAGCACTGAATGTGATTGAAGGGAGAACTGTTGGATTGTATTTATGGTAAAAGGATAAAATTTTTAAAAAATTTCCATGCAATGACACTGCACAAGAAGTGTGCCTTAGATTGAAGCATGGGCTTTAATTAAAAGTATAATTATAAAAATACGCTGTTTTCTATTGTGGCAGATGTTCCACACTGACGCAAAGCGTAGTTGTTGGTGTGTTAAATGGGAGTTCTGTATTTTATTCATGATTACTCCGTAAACCCACAGCTCTTGTCTAGTAAAGGAAAAATAACAAAACAAAATATCACATTGGTCAAGAATATAGTGATGCCAAATTATGCATGGAACATATAATCAACTACAAAATAATATTCTTAAAAATTCTAGACAATCATATATTCCTTGTTCAAAACAATTTAAATAGAGAGCGTTAAGAGGCTTTAAGATTACATAGTTAAAAAATTATTTTTTCAGTTTTTTATATTTGCTTTTCAGTTTCTTTAAAATGTTGACCTTTACAATGAGCACCTTGCCACAAAAATCTTAGTTAAAAGGCAGGTGAAATATTCCTGTAGAGTGTTGATGGTTTTAAAAAATATATAAATTCTGGAATGTAGGCCACAATTATTCTTTTGAAATGATCTATTTTAAAATTTTCTAGTATTATAGTTGTATGATAATTACAATAAAATTGATATTATAAACAAGATGGTTCACTAGGAATTAATATCAAATTTAATGCATCAAAGCTATAAATAATTCCTTTTAAGAAAAACAAAACTCTCATGCTTTATACACATATTTTTGATTGGTGACTATACTCATATATAACTTATACACATGTGCATAAACATACAAAACAGAGTCTTTGGAGATTGATGCCAATATCCACAGCAAAATATATAAATGCTTGAGAAGGAAGAATAATAATTTTCAACTGCAATTCCAATAATCAACCAATCCATGACCAAAAAATAATTCCAAAATTAATTTCTTTATTTCTCAAGAAGAATTGTCTCTATAAGCAAGTTTTAAGGTTCTGGAAGTACTTTGTCTGGTCAAGATAACCCAGATCTGAGGAATTAAATATGAGGAGTTAAAGTATACAGTAATTCCTATAACAGGGTATTTCAACTTCTGCACTCTGGCATGTTGGCCTGGTTATTCCATCTTTTTGTGGGGAGGTACACTGTGCATGATATTTTGCAGCACTCTGATCTCATTTCCACTGGATCACTGGATACCAGTAACAAGACCCTCTTGTGGTGATCAAAAATTTCTCTAGAAATTGCCAAAAGTGCCCTGGAAATTATTTAGTAAAAACTTTTTAATTCTTTAGAAGAAAGGCAGCTAAATCTCCATGGTTGAGAACTAGTGTATTATGATTTTGTAAAATATACAGTTAAATCACGGAGATGGACATATGAGGAAAAATTGGATTGAGAGCTAAATTTTCAATTGACAAAAAAAGGTACAGACAAGAAGAAAATGAAATAAGATATTTAATGCACTGAAAGAAAATAATTGACAACCTCAAATTCTATACCATGTGAACACATCCTTCAAAAATTACAGTGAAATAAAAATAGTTCAGAAAATAAAATTTAAAATTGAGACAATTTTTATTAGCAAAAGCATAATTAAAGAAATAATAACAAAGATAATTTTTTAGTTGGAATGTAAATAATTCCAGGGGAAAACATTGAATTGCAGGACACAATATAAGAGGCCAAGAAAGTTGCATATTATGCATAGTTTTGAATGAATACTGATGGAGTATTAACCATACATAACAATATTAGTCTGAAAAAAACAACTAAATTGCTGAAAGCTGAAGTCTTCCTGTGTGGTTATTTGAAACTGTTATGTACCCCAGAAAAGGCCATGTTCTTTTTGTTCATTCCTGCCAGTGCAGACCTGTTGTAGGTGGGAGCTTTTGGTTAAGTTATTTCAATTGAGATGTGATCCACCCCATTCAAGGTGGATCTTAATCCCCTTACAGGAATCCTTGAGAAGATGAAAAGGAAAAGCCATGAGAACTTAGAGAAGCCCCAGAGAATCTAAGAGATGTATTTAGTCTGCCAAAGCTGACAGAATGCAATACACCACGGATGGATTAGCTTTTAATAAGGGGAATTATTTAGTTAAAACTTTGTAATTTTTCAGAGGAAAGGCAGCTAACTTTCATCTCAGGTTCTCTCTGTTATGTGGGAAGGCATACTGTGATGTCTGCTGACCTTCTCTCCTGGCTTCTGAGTTCCCATGGCTGTCCCTGGAGTGATTCTTTTCTGCATCTCCAAATTTCTGGCTGAGCTGCAAGTGGTGAGTATGCTGAGCTGCTTGGACTGTGCTGCACTGAGCTAGCTACCTTCTGATGTCTCTCTTTAAAGCCCCAGCTAATTAAATTAAACCTCACTCATTGAGAAATGTAGTCCCCTTAGCTAACTATAAATGTAATCAGCCATAGATGAGTTTCACATACTGATGATTTTACGTTCACAGAAACAGAACAATGGGCATCATCCCCAGTCAAGTTGATACCTAAACCTAAATAATGCAAGATGAAATTCAGAGAAGCTCACAGAAAGAAGCCCCAGAAAAGCTGAGAGACAAGCACACACCCACCTAAGCTAAGAGAGGAAGCAACTGAAGTTGGAAGTTGAAAGCAATGAAAACTGGGAAAGAAGGATCAGCAGATACTGGCCATGTGCCTTCCCATGTGACAGAGGTGTCCCAGATGCCACCAGCTAGTCTTCAGAATCCAGGTATCATCCTATTGATGCCTTGAGTTGGACATTTTCACATAGGAACAGAAAATTTTAAGTTAATGAATCCCCATTGTAAAAGCTAACTCATACCTGGTATATTGCATTCTAGCAGCTTTAAGCAAACAAAAACATCCTCTCTCTCTTTCAGTATATACATAGATTAGATGACATCAAAATACGTAAGATATAGATAGATATAGCTATAGATACAGATATAGATATAAATATAGATGTGGATATGTTTAAAGTGTTCTTTGAAGAAATCAGTCACAATAATCTTTCCACTAACCCTCAATAATTCAAGTGTCCATTGTAAGTGAAGTAATCCACTAAAAGAATAGTCAGAGAATGTATACAAAGGAAAAAATGGATTAACAGTAATAATTTGATTACTCAAAAAAAAGCAAGAAAAGAGAGAGAAAGACAATGAAAGACATAGGTCAAATAAAAACCAAATAGAAAAATGTCAGAAATAAACTCAATTACATCAATAATTATACTAAAACTAAATGAACCAATAGCTCTTTTGAAAGACTAAGATTGTTTCTAAAAGCTGTTACAGTATATATAGCTTCAAAGAGAAAGATATCAAATATAAAAAAACACAAATATTGATAGTAAATTCACAGAAAGGATTGGCCAGGAAGCATTAATCAAAGAACAGTTGATTCATCTATAATATTATCAGGCAAAAAGTATCACTACGCATATAGAGAATCATTTCACAGTGATGAAAAGGTAAAAGCTACAAGGAGATTTCTCAAATCTCAATCTGTGCGCATCTAATAACATGATTTTAAAATATGAAAAACTAAAAGGCGAAAAATTCATAATCACAGTGGGGACACTTTAATATACTTCCTTCAGTAGGAGATAAAAAAGACAAAAAGCCATAGAATGAAAAAAATCTGAGAAATAAAATGAAAGTATATAGAGAAGTTTTTTTTTTTTTCTAGCTCCCAACGGTTTACTGTTTCTGCTTGTTAAAGCTCCCAGCATGCAATATAACATAAATGGAGTGGCTTTTACAATACAGATTTATTAGTTAACAAATTTAGAGATTTAAGACCATAAAAACGGCCAAATTAAAGCATGAAAAGGATATCTTCTCTGAAAACAGACTGCCAGCATCTAGGACACCTCCTCCAGAGGTTTCTCTCTGTCTAAGTTCTCTGGGTTTTTTCTGTCTTTTATCCTCTGTTCTGGTTTGCTAGCCACTGAAATACAACATACCAGAAACAGAATGTCTTTTCAAAAGGGGAATTTAAAAACTTATAATTATAAAAATATAACATAATTTTATAAGTTACTAGTTGACACTTCTAAGGCCGAGAAAATGTCCCAATTAAAGCAAGGCTATAAAAATGTCCAAATTAAGGCACCCAGAAGAGTTTATCTTCCCTGAACAAAGGTTGATGGGCTCAGCGTTTCTCTCTCAGCTGGAAAGGCAGGTGGCAAACATGGTGACAGTCTGCTAGCTGCTTTTACCAGCTTCTTGTTTCATGAAGCTCCTGCAGGGGTGTTTCTCCTTCTTCATATCCAAAGGTTGCTGGCTTGTGGACTCTGTGGTTCTCTCAGTCTCATTGCTCTGCTGGGCTCTGCTGTGGCTTTCTCTTGGCTCTAAAATGGGACTCTCTCCACAGTGTTTCCTCCCTTAAAGGAGTCACAAATCCATAAAAGCCGTCTGATCAAAAGTTACCACCCACAATTGGGTGGGTCACATCTCCTTGGGAACAATCAAGATGTCCCCAGCCAGCAATATTGACTGAGGATTAAGGGACATGGTTTTTCTGGGGTCCACCACAGATTCAAACTGGCACATCCCCTCACAAAGGATGCCAGTAAAAGGAATAACATTCACCCTGAGTGGGTTGGGTCACATCTCAATTGAAATAACCTAACCAAAAGATCCCACACATGATCGGTCTGCACTCATAGGAATGCATTAAAAGAACATGGCATTTTCTGAGGTATATAACTGCTTCAAGCCCACATAGTTAGCTTGTTCATCCTTTATGTGATGGACAGAAGAAAATCAGGAAAATTTAACTATATAAAAACTTTCTGCCAGATAAAGAAGAAACTGGCCTACCTCTTACTACCTTTTAAGAGAAACTCATGGCAAAGAGAAAAGAAAAGACTGGTAATAACAAAGGAATCAATGAAATAGTTTATATCTTAAGCATAAAGTAAAGCAAATTATTAATTAATTTTGGAAATTATTGTAATAGACTTTTTACCTGGCCTTTAGAAGGATAAAAAACTTTTAACTTGAAATCAATAAAAAAAACACAAAAAGAAAAATCAGTTGTATGAATTAGAAAAATTGTTTCAAGCTTACAATGAAAATAGTAACTAAAATAAATGTAAATAATATAAGGTAAAATCCCCATAGAAGAGAAAATAATGTAGATTTATCAATTATAAGAAATATATTTAAAATGTTTAGCAAATATAATATGAATATTTAAATAATCATGCAAATTGTTGGATAATCACAATGTGTGGGTATAATAAAAATATAATTATATTTTATCTCTCACTGCCCTTTTAAAAATTTATTAAATGGGAATTCTTATTCTATGTCACTGGTGGAATATTCTGTTCATATCTATACTCAATTTAATCCATAAAACATAGCCTCATCTCAGAAATTAAAAATGCCCAATTAAATATATTATCTGTGGATTTTTGCTCTAGCATACCATCTGCAGCTAGCACCATTCAACTCTAGGTGGCATTGGCTTACATTCTGGGGAAAAGAGTGCGCTTGGTTCCTGCTTTTCATTGATATACATGTGGTACTTGATAGTTGTAGTGGAAATTCTTTCTCTTTTGGTGTCTTTGCTCTCCTGCTGCCAGCCACTTAAGCTTTACTTTATTAGCTTAAAAGTCAGGTACCAATTCATGGTTTCCTTAAATTGCCATAATTCGGTATATGAAGATAAGATAATAAAATACTCTTTGAGATACATGAATTAACATGTCATTTTGCTCATGTGCTGCTCACTATAAATGAATGAATGGATGAATGAATGCCATTTTAAAAAACCTTTTCCATAACCAGGAAGAAAAGCTTGTTGGAAGTTGACCAAATAAAGCTAAGAGGAGCCCATTATGGAAATACAGCTGAGAAATTGCAAAAAAAAATTGGCAGAAAAAAATGGTAAGTATACTTTTTGGTCTTATGTTAATTCATCTCTACCTGCCTCAGTTACCTATTTTGAAAAACGAGGGTTATAATAGCACCTACTTCATAGGGTAGATCAAAAATTAAATGAGTCAACCCATGTATGGCAGATATTGTTATAGGATATACTTTGCATCCATCTTTCCATTCTCTCTGTTTAGAAGACTTGCAACCTTATTGGAAGCAGTACAGTGCCAGGAAACTTTTTCAGACTGCTCTTCCACAAATAATACCAATTTGATACCTGGCAGACTGAACATTCCTTAAGATTATGAGAAAAAAAAGTCAAGCCTCAAAAAAGATGAAATAGACACCAACACTGGAGTGCCTAACTGAAATTATTTTTGTATTCTTTAGTGTACTTAAGCCACTCCAGATTTGGTTTTCTGTTTTGGATAATGAACCCAATCCTTAACAGATGCTATATGTAAACCACCTGGAGCACTTGCTTTTTTTAGTAAGTTCTTCGTAATGTTAAGTCTTAATAAATTTTGAGAAAAAAATCAAAGCAAAATTGAGCAGTTGAATTTAGACTCAGAATCTATGAGTTTTCCAAGATTTTTAACTACTTGGCTGAATAAAATAATGGAAGTGTTCAGTATGAATTTTTAGAAGGCTAAATTTTCAACATAAGAATGAGGGGAAAACAAAGTATTGAAGCAAAAAAAAGCCAAATAAAATATTTATTTATAATTAATTAATAAAAAGTTATATAATTACAACACAGTAAAATACAAATACCATTAATTTCTAGAATTCTAATGATCTTAGAATTTTATTTATATAGGCACATATGGGGTATCCAATGTTTAATGACTGTAAAATTTAATTTAAGCAATTATTTCTTGTGTGTATTTTTTTGACACAAAAAAATGTGGATAGTGGGATAATTTCCAAGCTGGTAACTTCAAGAATTGCTTGATACGACTTCCCTGAAAGACAATGCCATTTAACCTTCTTGAATAGTAATTCATACTACCACAGCTAAAGAAAGTATGTGGACATATGAATTAATAAAACAGCAAGTTAAGTCATGTTCTCTCCATTTTATGTATGCAATTTAACCTAGTTTTAATTTTTTTCTTTATTTTTCCTTTCTACATTTCAGAATTTTATTTCTAGTTCATCAAATATTTGCTTCTGGTAGCAGGTATTTTGGCTTATTTCCTTGAGAGTCCTCTACCAAGGATAAAAGTAGATCAATGCTAAATCTTTCCAGAAATTGGGATAATGGCAATTCTATTAAACCATTGTCACTCTATAAATTTGCAGCTTGGTAACTAATAATCTGCATATCTGATAATGCTAAACTGGGTTTATATGTAATGATTTCTTTTTGTACAGGAGAAGAAAACCGATAATGCCATCATACTTTGTGCTACTTTACAAATGGTTAAAAAAAGAGCACTCAGAATTCCTGAGTGGCTTCTTGAAGCACAGTGCAGAGATGGGTCATTTTGTCATTCAGGCAGTCAAGTGTGCAAAGTAATGAAGCAGATAGAAAGGCACACAAGTCTGCCTAATTTTACCACTAATCCTTTCTTCAATAATCTCCTGGGTGATTTCCTTCATTTGAGTTGCTCTAAACTCTCAGGAGCCTAACACTTCTCAGCCTGTGGTTATAAGCAGATAAATATGCCTGACACTTTAGAAGGACTAAACTGCAGCCTCAGGTTTCTTTTATGTACCTCAAACCTTATTTTCCATGCAATGTTTGAAATAGGCAATATAGGTGATAAAGCAGCAATTGGTTAGATTATATACTAAGTAGAAAATTCTCAAGAAGGTCAGTATTATTAAAAGAGAATTTATAAGCAGGGATAAGAACAAAAATTGGTTTTGTTGCTGAGGGGATGCTGACCTTGATTATAGATGATAATAGATTAGGCCAGGAGTTAACACTAAAAAATGCAATTTGTGCAGGCCATTTGTGTTTTTTTTACACCATTATCACAGCAATAAACACAGCAAACTGAAATAGCAAATTTCTAATACTTCAAGGTCAGAGAATTTCCCTTTGCATAAATGCAGAAATACCTATGGAACAACTGTTTTACAAAGAGGTCTTGTATCTGAAACACAGAGGCTAAACTGAAAAGCAATACAGATGATAAGTTGCTGATTAGTCATATTAGAAATGAATATACCCAGTTTGCTAAAAAATTCTATAAAAGAACATTAATTTCATTAATAATTCCATAGCTAAGAAAGGTTTAGATATATAACATTATGTTGTTTAAAAAAATTAAAAGTTTTACATAATGAAAATCAAAAAGAATAATTTTGTTTCTTTTGTTGTTGTTGTTTCATTTTTATCCCCAAAGTATTATACTTGATTATTTCCATATTTACGTCCTCAATGTGATGAATATCAATAAATAATTAATCATATTGTAATCAATATTTGCATACAATTTCATCTTTACTTGAAACATTTTAAATGACTTGCTGCAATTTCTTCAATCTCTCCCCTTATCTCCATCTGTTAGCACCTTCTAAATGAGAGTCAATAGCAGTGTGTGAATACATATGCTTTGTATATTTACATGCATAGACTTGACTACTCCCTTGACTGCTCTCTCTCCATCAATTTGAAGAACATGATGCCCTCAAGGGGCAGAGAGGTTTTCTGAACCACAGTAGAGATGGTACTTCACTCAGGGTCCTATGCTGTCCTCAATAGGTGGTACCTGATTAGAGCAGCTGTCACAGGTACTTCTTAACCATCCTCAGGTGTCAACTTGTCCAGGTGATGGTTCCCAGTTGTCTGGTCAGGCAAGCTCTGGCCTAACCATTACTGCAAGGACATTTCATGGCTGGTTGATCAGCCAGAAGGCTGATTTATTAAATCAGTCAGTTGATTGCATCTGTGGGTGATTATATTTATGATCAACTAAGCGTATGTCTTCTGCATCTAGAGAATCCAGTCAGTTGGATTTTTAAGCCAGTCAGTCGAAGACTTAAAGGAGAAGATAAATTTTCACTTTTTTTTCTTTTCTTCAGCCAGCCAGCTTCTCTTGTGGAGTTCATCAAGGACCTTCACTGGCGGTTCCAGCTTCATAGACTACACTACAGATTTTGAACTCTTGAATCCCCATGGTTGTATGAAACAGTTTTTTACAAATCTAATATTTACCAATATCTCCTGTTGCTACTGTTTCTCTAGAGTATCCTAAGTAATACAACTTGGTGTTGGGAGTGGTTCTTGAGAAATTGAATTTTTAAAATGGGTTTTCACAATTGATTGTCTACTCTAATTAGATTCAAAGGCACTAATGACTCTATTCTCAATAATCAAGATGGCACTGACACTCCGTGGCATGAGTTGGCAATAGAAATACACAGAATATGACCATTTGATTCTCCTAATCATATTCTTATATGAAACAAAGCTTTGGGTGACAATGTTTTTGACAAATTGACAAAGTTTTGTAGAGTTAGGAGGTATAAGGATTTGACTGGTTTTATTAGGTATGCTGGATACAGTTGTGAGAGAAAGGGATGAGCTAAAGGCTTCAAATTTGCAACTTAAATGCTATATGAAAGATATGAAAGTTTCTATGTATGCCCTGAAAGAAAATCTTATATATTGTGGTCACAGACCTGAGATCTCTTAAAACCAGAACTGGAGTCTCATTGTGCAAATTACAGATTTACAACACAAACTAAATTCTCAACCTTGTAGTATTTAAACTATTAAAGTAAGAATTTTGATTGGAAAAGAATGGGATCCCAAAACTTGGAAAGGGATATGAGTTGATAATGATGACAGTGGGAACATGGAAAGCCTGGATTCTGCTGAGTTTGTTAGATAGACCTATAATGGTCTGTCCTGAGGATCAGCCACCCCCCACCACCTCCAGCCTGCCTTGAGGAAACAGCCACCCAACCTCCAACCTGTCCTGAGAAGACAGCTACCCAACCTCTAGCCTGCCATGAGGAGATAGCTTCTCAACCTCCAATATGCCCTAAGGAGTCTGCCATCCAACATCCATCTGGCAAAACTGTAACTACCTCCCCTAGAGAAACAGCCCCCACTCCTCTGTCTGAAACAATTAATCCTTTTCCCCAGATGAAATTGCAATAGAATGTCCTGAGGTAATTGGCTTTTAAGACATTTCTAATTATTTTCATGACCCACCCCCACCACTTGTCTCTTCTTCAAGACCTATAACTAGACTAATGTCCCCATAGGCCCTGAAAAGTGAGGTACAAAGTGTAACCCATGAGGAGGTAAGCTATTCTTCAAAAAAACTGGGTAAGTTTTCCAACTTATATAGACAGAAATCAGGGAAATATGTGGAAATGGTTATTAAGGGTGTGGGATAATGGTGGAAGGAATATAAAGTTGGATCAAGGTGAATTTATTGATAAGCAGAGATTTGGCATTCAATGTTGTAGTTCAAGAGGTTAGGAAGGGTGCTAACACTTTGGTTGGTCAGTTGGTTTAAACGTGGATCAAAATGTGGCAGACATTACCTGAGGCTGAAAAGCCAGAACTGCCCTGGTAAGATATAGATTAAAGAATCCAAAGATTGGAATGCTAGAGTGGATATATCATGGAACACTGCCCCCACACCCCAGGAATGTCCAGAGAACACACATTTTACCAGGACTTTGAGGAATAAATTTGTGAGAGAAGCTCCATCATCCCCGAAGAGCTCTGTAGTTGCCCTTCTCTGTAGGTCAGACATTACTGTGGGAACAGCTGTCACTGAGCTGAAATCCTGAAACACAATGGGGATGAGCAAATCCCAAATTGTCAGAAGCCACATGGCAATAGTTAACTGTAATAGACAAGGTGGCTGTGGCTACCATAATGGACAGCAGACTCAAAGCAGCAGTCAAAATAATCTGACTCGCAGTAGATCCCAGGGTACCCTAAGGTGATCTGCCTGCTACCTGGTGGCAGGTTGATTACATGGGACCACTTCCATCATAGATGGGGCCGTGGTATGGTCTAACTGGAATGGGCATATACTACAGATATGAGTTTTCCTTCCCTGCATGTAATGCTTCTTCCAAAACTGCCTTCTTTGGACTTACAGAATGCCTTATCCACCCACATGTCATCCCACACAACATTGATGCTGGACAAAAACCAGCTTCACAGCAAATGAAGTGTAGGAATGGGCACATGCTCATGGGATTCTCTGGTCATACCAATGTTCCCCATCATGTAGAGGCAACTGGGTTGAAAAATGGTGGAATGGTCTTTCAAAGACTCAATTACAGTGCTAACTAGGTGGCAACAATTTGCAGGGTTCGGGCAATGTTCACCAGGAGGCTGCGATGCTTTGAATCATCATCTGCTCTGTGCCACTGTTTCTCCTATGGCCAGGATTCAAAGGTCCAGGAGTCAAAGGATGGAAATGAGAGTGGCACCACTCACTATCATCCTTAGTGATCCACTAGAAAACATTTGTTGCTTCCTGTCCTGGAAACTTTAAACTCTGTTGATCTACACAGGTCTTAGTTCCAAAAGGAGTTGTGTTCCTTCCAGGAGATACAACAATGATTCCATTGAACATTAGGACTGCCACATGACCACTTTTGGTTTCTCATGCCTCTGAATCAACATGCAAGGAGGAAGATTACTACATACTTGTTGGGTGATTGATCCCAAGGAGAAATAGGAATGCAACCACACAATGGTGGTAAAGAAGAATTTTCCTGGAATATAAAAGATCCCCTAAGGCGTCTCTTAGTACTACCATGCCTTGTGATCAGTGTTAATGGAAAACTGCAGCAATGCAATCTAGGCAGGATTATCAATTTTCCAGAAACTTCAAGAATGAAGGTTTGGGTCACCCCACCAAGCAAAGAACCATAGCCAGCTGAAGTGTTTGCTGAGGGCAAAGGAAACATGTAATGGGTAGGAGAAGAAGGTTGAACTACCACCACATGACCAGTGATAGAAATGAGGACTGCAATGGTATGAGTATTTCCTCTTTCTTTTATGAGTATGTTTGTATTTGTACCTAAAGAAAATGTCTTGTTTTCTTCTTATCATTTGAAATAAATTGTATTGTTCCTGTTATAGTATTTAAGTTGTAGGATATCAAGTTGAAGAGTAAATGTTACGTAAGGGCTTACACCCTATTCTGGGGAAATTTAATGGATTTCCAGTTGTAGGCAGGATAGTTGAGTATTTTTAAGTGAAAGATATGTCTGCTGTTATGTTCTATTTAGGGATCAGTGATTTAAGTGATGCATATAGCTGCCAAAGTTGAAAAGGGGTGGTCTGTGATGGTTAATTTGAGGTGTCAACTTGGCTACATGATGGTGCCCAGATGTCTGGTCAGGAAAGCACTGGCTTAACAGCTACTGCAAGATATTTCATGGCTGGTTGATACACCAGAGGGCTAGTTTATTACATCATCAGTCAGTTGATTGCATCTGTGGCTGATTATATCTATGATCAACTAAGGGTGTGTCTTCCACATGAAGAGAATACAACCAGTTGTATTTAATCCAGTCAGATGAAGAGTTTTAAGGGCAAAGAGAGAAGTTTCATTTTTTCTTTTCTTCAGCCAGCCAGTCTTTCCTGTGGAGTTCAGGTAGAACCTTCATTGGAGTTTCCAGCCATTTGGACTCCCCTATGGATTTTGAATTTTTGCATCACCACAACAGCCCGACTTTCCTGTGTAGTTCATCAAGGCTCTTCATCAGAGTTGCCAGCCTTGTGGTTTGCCCAATGGATTTTGGAACTCTTGGATCCCCATGTTTGTATGAGACACTTTCTATAAATCTCCTACTTACAGATTGATTCCTGTTGGTTCTCTTTCTCTAGAGAACCCTGACTAATAAACTGCCTTTTAATGAGAAAATGCAATTACAAGAAAAGTGCTGCAATGATTAATCTTCTCTGGAAGAGATCTAGCTGAATGTTGTTGTATAATAGAGCAAGCAAAATATCAGTGGTGCAAATGATTTCTTCATTTATTTAGATGTTTTCAGGCATCTGTTATATATTAGCACTGTATGAAATATTGTGGATACTACAGCAAATAATATGATCTGGTGACCTGTCCCATACAACATTCTGCATTCATAGGTAGATGTACTGTAAATCATCCATGAACAAGGTTTATGAATATATATGTATATATATATATATATGCATATGTATTATATATACACATACTCAGTTTTAGATGCTATTGTTGTGGGCCTCAAAATTCATGGTTTCTGGTTGCACAATATTTTCTTAAAAGTTGTGGTGTCTTTCCTGTGAGTGCTAAGATTCTAATTTTAAAATTCCTCAATAAAACATTAGCCTAATATAATTAAAGAAGCTGATAGCAAGGTTACACAAATGCACACAACAAATATAGATATTTTGTAGAATTTCATTTATCCAGCATATTAGGATATTTACTGCTCACTTTTATAATGGACAGCCTCACATTTCAGAGGCTTACTGCAATGAAAGTTATATCTTTCTTGCATAACCATCTGATGTTTATCAGACTACTCTCCAGGGGCTTTCTTGTTAAGTAGTGTTATAGGCACCCAGGATCCTTCCATCTTGTGACTCATTTTTCAGAGCCTTGAGAGAATCCTCCAGAGGATGCTTTGCTTTCTGACAGCCAAAAAATAAAATCCAGGTAGAATCACGCATGGTGTTTTAGGGCCTGTATAGACTTAAGCATGAAGCCCCAACCTAACTGTAGTCAATGAAGTCTTGTGCTTACAGTAAGGTGAAACAGGAATGCTATGTCAATGTCTTCCACAGCTGAGATATTTTGTGGCAAGAATTATGTGTGGCCACACTCATAAATAAATGACAATATGAAAGAAAACCCTTTGGAATATGAAATTAAATGTAGACATTAATTTCTGTAAGAAGGTTATGCTAAAATATTTAAAGGATAAATTGTCTCATAGAATGCTTATGTTGAGGAAAACTAGTGTTAAGGACCTCTGAAAACTGTGCTGCTCATTTATTTTTAGATTTGATTGAAAAAAGCTCCATTGAACAATTAATCTCTGAGACCCCAAATTATGGAAGTATATCAGGAGAAGCTATTTTGCTTTTAAAAATATCTTACTTGGGCGGCTGCCGTGGCTCAGCAGGCAGAGCTCTGACCTGCCGTGCTGGAGGTCTGGAGTTCGATCCCTGGTGCCTCCTGCCCATATGCAAATTAAAAAAAAAATAAAAACTAAAAAAAAAATAATAAAAATATCTTACACAGCAATAATAATGATACCTAGCAGGTAACAATTTAATGCTCACAATTTGCAAGGCTCAAACTCAAATAATTTCTTTTAAAATTAAAAGGAATAATATCTCCTTTATTAGCAACCAAACAGCTTTTTATAATAATAAGAGTAAACATAGATATAATCTTCATCTTTATATTTATATGGTAACATGAAAAAAATTGAAATTACTCTATACTGAAATTTTCTAAAATATTTAATCTTTTAAAATTGTCATGAATCAGGGAAATATAGCCAAATAGTGGATATCATAATAATGTAATTTATAGGTTAACATTTTTGCTCTTCTAATAATCATATTCTTTTATAAAATGTGATTAAAGTAACATTTTACCCTGGTTACATCTAGAGTAAGGTGAGTGATGGTCATATGAGGGGGCTATAGTGTGTTTCACAAAATAATTTTAATTATCTTTCTATTTATGAAGAATTAGAAAATGGTAGATTTTAAAATTTTGTAATCAATGGAATTTTTGCATCTTGTTATAAATTTTTATGACACCAATGGCACTATTCAAATATAATATGGAAATGTATTCTAAGTGTCATGCACTTAGAAAATAATTGGATTTCCTGAGTGTAAGTAATGCAAATATTTATGATATATATTTATACCCATAACTGGTAGAAAATGCATAAGCCAAACTACTAAAAGCAATTTTTTTCTTAAAAATAATATATTTTTTGTTAAGATCCTTGATTAGATAATTATTCTTTTGCTACTTTAATAATTGCAAAATCAATAATTGGAATATATCTTCTATAAAGATGCTGTTAACTTTATGTAAACATAGAATAGGACCATTAACCCCATAATCACTGATGAATTTATTGACAATCTTATTCATTTAAAATTCCTCTTCCTTCTCAGAAGGGTAGGAAAGTGCATTTTCTTTCTTGATGATAAGATACTCCAGGCTTTGTTGATGAAATTTTCCTGCCCCTCACCTGAATTCAATCATTCATCCAAGAAACTGTAATTCAATGTATTGGGAAAATAGAGGAAGAGAAAGAAATCTGGGTGTCTG
>PVIY010027881.1:0-33714 GCA_004026745.1 Myrmecophaga tridactyla | reverse complement strand
ACACAGAATGCAGGGCGGCCTGGCGCCATGGGTGGGGAGTGGCCCTCTCCTTTCCAGTCCTGCTGACATTGGAGAAGGAGCCGGAGTAATAGACTCCCTCACAGGTGATGCTGCTACAAAGCAAACAGCCCACTTTCTAGCTGGAAGAGCTTTCTGCAAGGAGCCAGGGATTGGGGACTGGCTTTTTGCAGAAATCACTCTTTCTCACACTAGGGAGGGAAAAGCACCTGCTGAGCATGTGGGCCATGGACGCAGTTTAAGCATTGCTCCATGCTCTTTCCAAAACATGTTTCCTGCACTCAGCCCCCATCGGGGGCCAGACAAATCCCGCCCCAGACTCTGGAGGGAGCTCAGGTCCCCCTCTCCATGCAGCCTGTGGCCATCCTCTCTAGATTAGCAGGCTGGGCCTGGTGATGGGAGCGGTCATGGCCCTTAGCTTCCCAGGCTACTGTCTGGTGCCGCTGGGCAGCTCTGTTCTCCTCCAAAGCAAGGACCTGCGGAGAAGAGGAGTCCCGGTGATTGAACGCTGCAGTCCTCCAGCCGCTGGAGGGGCCCAGGTGGGGGCCGCGCCAGGAGGCCCATCCTCATGGGTGATGATTTGAATGGGGCTGGGCAAGGGAGCCGGCTTCATCAGAGAGCATGCACCAGCCAATTACGGCCAGAAATGGCCTGGACTTCAAGGCTATCGCTGAACTTCCCTCCTCAGCAGTGCAGGCAAGGACAGGTGAGACGTGGCAGGTGGCATTTGGACCCAGCTTGAGGAGGAGGGAAACCACCTGGGAGGAGGCCTGGAGGGGCCTTAAAGTGGGCCAGTCCCGGGGATCACAGCTCTGGGTTCGGCTGGGGAGTTGGGCCTTGGCCAAGGTGGTCTGTGGCCTCCGGGTGGTCCCTCTGTGCTCCAGGGCTGGACTGCTGAGCTCTGTCCTGGCATGGGGTGGGGGCTGGGAAAGATGCCGCAGCCCTCCCTGCCCTCAAGGATCCCCCATCTGGGTGTCACGCTTCCCTCTGGCAGGTAGGATTGGGCCCCTGGGACACACCACATGCTGCTAAGGGTTCAGGGGAACAATTGTGGACAAGGCCAGAGGAAGGTGCCCTTGTGGGTAGTAAGTAAGAGAATATGTCAGCCAGATGCACAGACTATTCAAGTAATGAAAATGAGGCCATGTTACAGATGGGGACTGTGGTGGGGCCAGCTCTTGCTGAGCGGCCAGAGGAGCTGACCCTCCTGGGATGGGTCAGGGTGTGGGGCAAGGAAGGAAGACAAAGTGCTATCTGTCTGGAGGCCACATGAAGGCTGTGCAGGGCTCCAAGGAGCTGGGGAGCAAGGCGGAGCCGAGGCTGTCGAGGGCTGCCAGGAGAGAGTGCTGGGGTCACTTTGGTTGCAGTGGAGAGAGTGGACCATGGGGGCTGGGGTAGGTGGCAGCGAGAATGGAAGTGGAGGAACCAGCCAGGTGTTCCCACCAGTGATGCTGCCACTTGGACAAGGACTGTGGCAGCCGGATGGAGAAACTGGAAAGAGAGATGGAAGGTAGAGCCTTGGGGATTTGTTCCTGGATGGGCCGCATGGACTGAAGCCAAGTGAGCAATCAAAGAAGAGACTGGACCATGGGCTTGTGCAATGAAGGGCCAGTGGTGCTGAGAATGGGGGACTTGCAGGGGCAGAGGGGAGGGCCCCAGGCTCTTTTCTGGCTGTGTCCCTGTCCAAGATGCTTCTCCAATGCAGATTCGGGGTCCAGCTCCCCACCCCTGGGCTCTGGGCTGCCTTGAGTGACATTGCATGAGTTCCAAACCTAGACCTCAGAACTCTTGCTACTCCCACTCCTGCCTTCCCAACATGCTCCTCCCGGGGAAGGAGCCCAGCAGCCTCAGGATGGAAGAGGCCCAGCTGACTGCCAGACACACGAACAAGCTATCTTGGGTTGCCCAGTCCCCATGAGCTGGCAGGTGGCTCTGTTACATGAGTGAGCAGTCCCAGGCAAGACCAAAAAAAACTCATCTCCATCATATCCAGCCTAAATTGTTGGCCAGCAGAGCTGTGGTCAGATGACACAGGTGTTACTTGAAGCCACTCGGCTTCAGGATGGCTTGTGACCCAGCCATGGGTGGGAGGCCCTAAAGGGTCACTCAGGCGACAGAGAGCAGGCCTGGAGGCTGGTTTATTTTATGTGCTGAGCAACACTTTGTGCCCAGCTCTGCTCTAAGTCTAGAGATGCAGGGGTGAGCAGGACAGGAAGTGTCTCCCCACATGGTGCTTAGATTCTGGTGGAGAGACTGGTGATGAAGAAGTGAGCGTATGGTTTAGATCATGTCTGAGTGTGGCAGGAGTTCTAGACCTGTCCTGGCTGGGTGGAAGCCGCTGGCCTCACCTGGCCACGGAGCTCTTGAAATGTGGCACGTCTCAGCTGGGATAGGCTGCCCGTGCACAGGACATGTATGAAGAATGGCAAGTAATGTCCCGCCGATGTTGCTTGTATTCATCACACAATTAAATGACAGTATTTTGGACATGTTGGGTTAACTAAAATATTTCATTAAAATGAATTTATCTTTACATCTATTATATAACATTTTAATTTTAGAATAATTTTAGATTTCAAAAAAAGTTGCCAAGTCTCCTAAACCCCTCACTCATTTCCCCCCACTGTTCCATCTCACATTACGACGGTGTGGTATGTTTGTCATGACTAATGAATCCATGTTGATACGTTATTATTAATTAAATTTCATATTCTTCTTGGGTTTCCTTAGCTTCCAACTAATGTTCTTTTCCTGACCCAGGACCCCATCCAGGACACCATGTTACATTTAATGATGTGTCTCCCTCATCGTCTTACATTTGTTTAGGTGACTCCTAGACAACTTCAGGTCCATTATGTTTTGACTGGATGGTGTCTCCCTGGAGAAATAATGCCAGGCATTGGGTGGGAATGACAGGGGCCTGGAGAGCTCCTTGGAACAAGTGACACCCGAGGGTAGGTCTGAGCGATGGAAAGGAGACGCTGGGCTGTGGGGCAACCTTGGAGAGGTCCAGGGGAATGGCAGGTAGGAAGGTGCAGGGGGAGGGGCAGGCTGGCTGTGGGCAAGGAGGGGGAGAAAGGCCCGGGCAAATGGAATGAGGGGTCCCAGGGCTGACAATGACCCTTCGTCCGGCCCTTCAAACGGCCAGCATGGGCTGTTGTAGTCCTGCCCCGTGCCAGGCACGTTTCTAGGTGCTGGAAGTTTAGCAGGGGCCAAAGCAGAGTCTCTGACCCGATGGAGCTTCTGATCTAGGGGGAGGTGAGGAAGTGAACGTCTACAAATATGCAAAATCAAACGGTGGGAGTGCTCCCAAGAGTAAAGAAGCAGGGCTGGGGACTGCAGGGTGAGAGGTGGGTAGGGCTCCTCTTCTATAGGGAGTGGGCGGGGAGGGAGTCTGGGGTCTGAGCAGAGGTGAGGAGGCAGCAAGGGAATACCCCTTGTGTACTCACCTGGTGTTCCAGGAAGGGCAGAGGCAAGTGTGTGGGGGCAGGGGCTGCTGGCGTATTTGATGGGCAGCAAAGAGATCTGGAGTGGGGTGAGCCAGGGGGAAGTGGTAAATAAGGACAGAGCAGGAAGGGGAGGTGTGATTGCGTAAGGCCTCTGGGACTTTGGAAGTTTCTGGATGGGATCTGAAGTGCCAAGGAGGCTGTGTCTCGATTCTGCTCTGAAAAGCTCACCCAGCTGCTGGGAAAAAAAATGAATGAGGGTACAGGGTGATGTGGAGGGCAGAATTCTAGAGATAGCCCCTTAAGATTCCTGACCCCAGATTATTCCATCAACCCCTAATCTAGGTACTGCTGAGAAGGGAATTTGCAGCTCTCATGGAAGTCCCAAGTCAGTAAACCTTAAAATGCTAAGATTATCCAGGTGGGCTGATCCTGCCAAGCGCCCTTTAAACACAGAGTTTTATGTGGGTGGTCACAGAAGAGGAGGTCAGGGGTTCAAAGTGCATGGGGGGTGGGGGGCGTTTCAACACACAGTTGCTGGCTTTGATGATGGCTGGGGCACGTTTCAGAGCGGAGTGGCCCCTGCTGACAGGTACAAAGGGAATAGGACCTCACTCCTACAAGCACCACAGAGCTGAATTTGGCAATAATCTGAATGAGCTTGGGAACAGTTCTTTCCAGAGCTTTGAGCTGAGAGCACAGCCCACCTGGCCTGGCCTGGTGGGACTCCAAAGGCCTGATGGGACCCGGTTGAGCTGGGCTAGACTTCTGACCTGCAGAACAAAGAGATGACAAACGAGTGTAGTCTTAGCAACTGAGTTTGTGTGATTTTTTTGTGACAGTGATAGAAAACTAACCCAGGTGGGCAGGTCCCATCATAAAGACTGTGCATCACAGAGAGCTGGTTGCTTAACTCTTCCTTTGAGTTTTTACTCAAGTGAAACTATCCAACTCCCTGTCTCCTGTACCTTGCTTGACTTTTCCTGATTCCTATAACAGTGATGGCTGCCAGTACTCTCTGAGTTTGTAATTTACCAAGCTGATGTTCCAATGTTGGTCTTACCCTTGTGAGGTAAGTTCCATGAAGGCAGGGGACCTGTTTTGTTCACCGATGTATCCCAAGCATCCAGAACCATCCTTGGCACATGGTAGAGCTCGGTAAGACTTGTTGAATGAATAAATGAAGGGGGCAAGGGAAAATTTGGCAGAGGAATCTGCTTTGGACCCTTCTCCATGGCCTTCTGGTCCTGTCTAAACCCCATGCATCCCCTTCTCCTCCTTTGAGGTCAGCAAAGTCCACCCCTGTTGCCAGATCCCCTCCATTATCATCAGTGGCAGCAGTGACCTTCAGGACATGCTGAGGGAAATAAAGGTTGGTGAGTTAGAATGCATCTACTATTTCCATGACTGAACATCATACCTCATGGGCTCTCATCTGTGTCTACAGACCCCCAGTGCCTGCAGTCAGATGGCTCACCTTCTTTCTGGTTCCTCTAGTGCTTTTATGCTCCAACAACTCTTTCCTCTCTCCAGCATCTTCACTTTTTCCTTCCTTTCTGGGTCACCTCATTAGTATACAAACCTGCTGTTATTGCTCCTTTATTAGAACAATTCTGTACTGATCCCATTTCCCCTCTGATCCACCCTGTGTCCCTGCTTCCTTTCCAGCGAAATTCTGCAACGTTGCCTTCATTTATCCCCATATCTAATACCTCTCACCCAACTCACTCTTACACCAAGCCTAATCTATTCAGGCTTTTGTCCCAACAACGCCACTAAAACTGCTCCTGACAGGGTCACCGATGAGCTCCATGTTGTCCAGCCCAATGGCCATTTTGCAACATCGTCTTACAAGATGAAGGGTCTTTGACACATTCAGTCTCTCCCTCCTCCTTGGGACATTATTTCACTGTGATTTTCCTGGTCCCTCTCCTTCTTCATAGCTTGCCACTTCTCCCCTTTGCTGCCATTCCTCCTTCTCTCCCCAACCTCTTGATGCTAGAGAATTGTGGACTCTGTCTTTGGACCCCTGCTCTTCTCCTTCTCCTCTCCCTCTCTTGGCCATCACATGGGTTTAAGAACCATCTATACACTGGATGCTTTTGACTTGATGTGTCCAGCCCAGAGTTCTCCCAAGATCTACAGTCATGTCTGATTGACCACCAGACATCTCCACTGAATATCTAACAGGCAGCTCATGCTTGGACTCAGTAATGATTATCAAATGAGTGAATGAAGGAAGCAGGTAAGGCTTCCATCCAGTCAATAAGTCCTCCAACTTTCCAATTGTTTGGATGCTATCTTAGTTGGTCAGACTGCTATCACAAATACCACAAATTGATTTTGACTTAACCACACCCAAACTGGCTCAGCTAGCAGAAGTCCAAAATCAAGATATCATCAAGGCTTGCTTTCTCCTGGCATTTGTATCATTCTGGTACTGGCTACTGGCAATCCTTGGGGTTCTTGGTTTGCGCCTCTGCCTCCTGTCGCACAGTGAGGTCCTCTCCTTTCTGGCTTCTGTGACTTCCGGGTTCTCTTTATGGGCCTCCAGGAATCCAGATTAAGTCCCAGCCTGGTTCATTTGGCCACAACTAAATAAGACCTTCAAATATCCTAATCATAAGTGAGACCACACCCTGACTCACCTTCACATACTCAAAAAACCTATTCACAATGGGTTCGTACCTACCCATCAATGTACCATAGACTGCAAAACTCAGAGTTATCTTAGCCCCTCTTTTCTCTTCCATGTCTCATCCAAGCTGTCTGCAAAACTCGTAGGCTCTACCTTTAAATTTACACCCAAGATCTAACCACTCCACACACTCACACGTTGGTCTGAGCCATCATCTTCTCTTCCTTGGATTATAAGTTTCCTAACTGGCCTTCTCTCTTGAACCCTGTCATCCAATCACAACACAATGACCAGTGTGATCTTTCAAAATCTGAAGTCTTATCGTGCTCCTTCCTGCTCAAACCTGGAGCCATCGGAATGACTCGCACCCCAATCAGGCTGCAAGTCAAGGTCTGCGAGCCCTAATATGCCCCATGAGATTCAGACCCCCATTCTCTCCTGACCTCTCTCACCCAGTTGCTTACTGCACCTGAGCTCTCCCGGCACACGTGCCCCTTGGGGCCCCTGTACTGGCTATTCCTCCTGCCTGCCCAGGACCCTCTCCCTTGGGTGTCCACTTGGCTCCTTCCAAGTCCCCCTTCTAGTCTCTGCTGAGGGTCACCTCTGCACAGTGTCCCCTGACCTATTACTATAAACACAGTCCCTCAACTCCCTTCTTCATCCTGTCTTTCCACCTGGTGCTTACTAACTTGCCTGTTTCTGCTAGTTGTCTTCCTCATCTAGACTCCCAAGGGCAGGGATTTTTGTTTTTCTCTGTTGCGTCCTCAGCCCCGAGAATAGCATTCGGCTCATAGAATTTCCTTGATAAGCATTTGTTAGATAAAGAGCATCATCCGGTAGCACAAGCCTTGCAGGGAGGGAAGGCTGGAGATCTAGATTCCAAAGCTGAGTCTGTACCATGCCCGCTCTATTTTTTTGTGGGAGTCACGTTCACACTGTCTAGAATCCTGGATTCAGCCCACCTGGGGTCAGCTTCCATGAACTGTCCACCTTATACCTAAGAGGAAAGATGGAGCAGGATGAGAGCAGAGAGGCAGGCACCTCTGCTGACTCTTCCTGCAAATCTGAACACATGAAATGAGAGCTAGCACTCAGACCTCACGAGCCCTCTGCCGACAGCTCAGTGTCCTACCTGAGATCATGCCCAAGTGCTGCCTGGAGCTCACGTGGGCCCCCGAGACAGCCTGAGTGGTGGACGGCCCTCCAGGCCACATGGTCCTTTCCGTCGCAGAGCCACGGTTCAGCTCCTTCCTAAAGCCAGTCCAGGACCACCGAGGCCTTCATGGCACCGGCTGCCCTGCAGTGCTCAGCTTATCACGTGGGAGACCAAGATGAATGCAGCGTCCTTTTGACATTCCACGGCCATTCTTGGATCCAGTCCCGTACGCCATCTCCCATCCTGCTTTATGGCCTTTCGTGAAATTATTTGCCTTATTCCCCACTAAGAAGCAAGGCAGTGAGACAGGGCAGTAGGTGTGCCGGAGGGTAGGAGGTGTTGTCTGGGTGCATAAATGCTTTAACGGTGTCTTTCTCATGCCTTTTTAACGCAGAATTGAGGCTAATTAAATACCAGTTGTGTCGTAAAATGCTCTCAGGATCGTTCTGATTTTAAGTATTTATCAGGTCTTTTTAGACCTCTCTGAGTGGCACTAAAATGAATAAGTTGCTCACGAGCGCACAATTGTGTTAGCGTCCATATACAGCCAAAGGCTCCTTGTTAGTGGGCTTTTAAATAGCACGCTTGGAGCTGCCAGCGGCCGCAGGTCTGAAATTGGTATCCTCAGGAAGAACTGAAGTCTCCAGCCACGCTGTAAATTTCTGAGGAAGGCAGGGTAGGGGCAGGCAAGGCCAGCAGTGGTTTCCATTATATTTGTATATGGACATCTCAGAAGGGTTTGGACTTGCATGTAAAAAAGAGAGAAAAAATACCCTAAATAAGCTTCCTTTATGGTATAAACCTTGATAAGTCAGCCCACATATATAGATGGCACCTGGCCTGCCCCCCACTAACTCAAACATATGGATTTGCTTGTTTTGGGAGAATAAATTTTCAGGAGAGTATTTAATAGTTTAGAGGAAATGCATTGCTTTAATATGACTTGCCTCCAGAAAACCATTTGGTGGAGACACAAGGTGCTAATCCTGCTTTGGTTTCCATTTTGCCCCTGCTGCTGCCTGGGACAGGAAGTCTCTTGGGAGCCGTGGAGCGCAGGGCTGGGGAGAAGGCCCACCACCCGCTCACGGCCCAGTCCAGGGGGAGGCCTTGCTGGAGTGGAGGTGGTAGTGGTGGGGTGTAGATGAGAATCGCCCACAGGTGGGGGATCCGAGGCGTCGGGCTTGGTGCTGCTGCCAGCGCTGCCATGCCCCAGGAAGGGGGTCAGGCTGGGATCTACCACGGGCTCGGACAGCAGTTCTCAACTCTCTGTGGGCGGCAAATCCCAGTGCCCAGGGAGATGAGGGCGGAAAGGTGGGCAAGGGGCGGACGCGGCCCTCAGGTGCAGCCACCCCTCAATCCATTCTGAGATTAGAGCAGCTCCGTCTTGTCCGCTGTTGTGTCTCCGGTGCTGCTCAATAAATGAACAAAGTAGTCTCTATCACTTAATTTTCTTTTTAAACCATGAATTCCCAGCAATTCGGGCTGACCCCTGATGGGTTTTTCCCGGAGATGGGCCCAAGAAGAGTTTGTGACTCAAGAGTGTCCCAGATTTGTGCTTCGCCAGCAGGGAGCAAGTCACCATCTTGGGGGAGCCCTCCCACTGGAGCCATTGCTTCCTTGCTGGAGGCCCTGGCTAACGAGGCCTTGGTCCTGTGTATTGACTTTGCTCCCGTCTATGCTTGTCATGCCATGAGAATTTCTCCAAGCCTCTAAATGTTCTTTAAAAGCAGCCATTCCAGTGGATCAGTGAAACTCTTTAGAGTGGAGCTGCTTGCCAGCAATTCCCGTCTTGAAGGCTGAGCATGAATGGCTGCATTTTCTCACTGTGGTGACCATCTGGTCAGGGGTGGCTCCACTGGACAGCATAATCATGACTTGGGAGCCCAGAGGGGACTTTACGGCTCTGCCTTTACAAATCTGGCAATATAGGACAAGACGGCAATGCAAAACTCAAGGCCAATGTGGCCTAAAGCGAAGGTCATGATCATTTGGCTGTGAGTACCCACCCCGCACCTGGCATAAAAAGTGGCTCCTGGTCCCGAAAGAACACAGTGGGTCCACCTCGCTGCCCACACTGTACCCTCAGGACTTCAGCTTTGCTTTCAGGTGGCCTTAGGGATCATGGCTTTAGGGTCCTGCTCCCTGGGTATCCCCTGCCAGCTCCATGCCTGCACTGCATCAGTTTGCATGTCGGCCTGTCTCCTGGGCTCTGAGATCCTGCAGTCTGGGTCCAAATCTGCTGCCCCTCCAGTCCCAGCCACCAGCTGAGGCAGTAGCCGGAGCAAGTGCAGACAAGCACGTTTAGACAGCCTGACCCAATGTCTGGGTGGCCACCCCTGGTGCCTGGCCAGGGCTGTTGGCACTGAAGGGTGCCGCAGCCCCCTACTCAGGCAGATGGGGCTGGGGGAGTGGATTTGACCCAACAAGCTGCAGTGAGTGCCCCAAAACACGGTCTCCTCTTTCTGACATAAACACAATCTGTTTCCCCAGAAGCAGTGTCATAAACACACACCACACGTCCCAAACTGTGTCCCTGCCTGCTCCAAATATCATGCCCCTCCTGCACTCATTTCCAGAGGCTCCTAGAAACGCTGTGCTGAGAGGGACGTGGAGCTTCCCCCAACGACCCTTCTCCCAGCACCACCCCCACTGTCCCCAAAGCTGGGATGGGCCTGCTCCGAACCCAGACATCATTAAAGCCAGGGCTGTGCTTCTCACAGTCCATGTCAGAGTATCCTGGCACCTTCCCCCAGCTCTCAGTGCAAGAGACGACAGAGTTCAGAGAGGTTAAAGCCGGGACTGAAGGTCACACAGCTGGATGTGATGGAGAAAGGGCACAGACCAGAAGCCTGATTCCCAAGCTCAGGCCCATTTGACTTTCATGTGAGTCAAAGGAGTCACCAGCCAGAGGCTTTCCTTAGTTAAAATGCTTCCGGATCTTTCCAAGGAGGTGCAGAGCCCATAGATGCATTTCTTTGCCCTCTCGCTGCACAGTGTTATCCGTTTTCCTCATTAAGTCTTAGCCCTATTAATAACCAGCCCTTTGCCTTAATTCAATAAAGAGATGATTGATCGGATTTGCAGCGGTTCCACGGAACTCCTGAAGGCGATGGATGGCGCCTCCCTGCGAGGAAGCCTCGGGCAGAACCCCCACCCAGCGTTCGGTTTGGGAGGCGCTCATTTTCTCTCCGTCTCATCAAACACTTTGCAAAGTCAGATTTTTTTAAAAGTATCTATTCAGTTTCCTCAAGAATCAAATGAAAAAGCGCTATTTTACCTCGTCATATCGACCCTGAATCTCTCACCCCATGGTTAGAGGTTGAATTTTGGTCCAGTTCTGTGGCAGCGGGTTTTATTTTATTTTATTTATTTATTTATTTTCACATGGGCAGGCACCGGGAATCGAACCCGGGTCCTCTGGCATGGCAGGCAAGCATTCTTGTCTGCTGAGCCACCATGGCCCACCCTATGGCAGGGGGTTTTAGCGTGCCTTTTTCTATTTAGTCCTTAGCTCTGTAACTACTTAGTGTGTTTATAGAAAGAGCTGGTGGTCACTTCTGTTTTGGCTATGAGGAAATGAGGCCCCTCGGTTAGCAATGAGTGAAACACATTTCTGCTCTGAGTCTAAGCTCAGGGCCCTTCGTCTCCGCCAATGGAAGCGTCCTTGGTATTTGCGGTCGATAAGCAGTGGCCAGGCGCTGACCCACAGCCACGGCCGCCTGAGTGAAGCCCCTAAAGAGCGTCTGCTGCCTGCATCCCATGTCAGCACAGACACCCAGCTCCCTGGCTGGCATCCAAGGGTGCTGTGATCTGGCCCCAGCACAAACAGCTCAGCCCCCCGGCCTTCCATCTCACACCCTAAGTGCAGCTCTACCTGACTCTTCATCCACTTGCAGGGCGGTCTAGAACATTCCAGAAGCTCCGGCCATGCACGCTCTGGTTTGCTCTTTTCCCCTAAAATGCATAGCTCCCACCCAGTTGACCCTAGGCTTAGGGGTGCAGAGGGGTCTCCCATCAGCCTGCCCCTGTGTCTGCACTCCTTGAACCATTTGCCTCACACAAAACAAAATGGAGGTGAAAAGGGCCAGTGGAAAAGCAGACAGTCAACGGACTCTCTCTTTTCCTGGTTTCCTGTCTGGCCACACATGGGTGGAGGACGTTACAAACACCTCTTCTGGAGTCCCAGCAGAAGAGTGAATTATTTCGTCCCTTATTTTAGCCAGTATCTCACAACCCTGGAAAAGAGTTCTAATCAATAGGCCGTGAAGATGATGAAAACCTATTACCAGGAAAGAAACACATTATTAGGAAGATCAAAGGATAATGAGGCTCTGAGGGAAGAAAGGAAGGGGGGGAGGGAACTTCTGAACTCTGCGGGTTGATATATACCTGGACTCATGCTTTATTTTTTCCCCTAAGAATGAATCACATGTTAAGAAGATTCTCTTTTATGTATCTTCTCTTCCATTCCTGTCTCTGAAGATGAAATCACAAATTTTCATTAGTTTTTTTTTTTTTTGGTATTTGTCCCTAGAACCCACGAGAGTGGCTGATGGCATGCTTTTGCTCACAGGTGTCAGGGTTGTTTTCTTGTCTTCCTGAGCTGGTGCTGAGGACATAGGAATGGACAATGCCCATCCAAGCACAAGGATCCCCCAGGAAGTGGAGGAAACAAGGCAGCCAGCCCTGGCTCCTATGCCCAGAGCATGTGAGATTGGGCTTTTCCTCTTGGCTGCTGGTAACAGCGCCGTGCACTCTGCCTTCCAACCTGTGCCTCAACACTGGGCTTCCCGGAGCTTCCTGCAGTCTTTCGGACCAGCAGGCACAAATCCTCCTTGATCCTGGAGGAGAGACATGGAATGAACATGAGGACCTGCCCATTCTGTGTCCTTCCAGAGGCTTCCAGGCCCTGGAGTCCCCCAGGACTACCTCTGGGTTGTCTTCTCTAAGGCAGGTTCTATCTAGCTCTGAGAGGTGGGCGGGCCACCTGATGGAAGACCCCGCCTTCGAGAGACTAGACAGATTGTGCTGAGTTTGGACTAAGGAAGAGGAAGCATCCTAGAGCATTGGGTAGGGAAACGGAGTCATGGAGCAGCGCATTTCCCAATTGGGTTGAGGCTGGGACACAGGGTTAAGGTTATCAGATTTAGCAAGGGAAAAAGATTGTATGGGACATACTTATACTAAAACACTATTCTTTGCTACCTGAAATTCAGGTTTAACTGGATTTCCTGTGTTTTATCTGTCCTTGATTCCCAGTCCAGAGTTCTTTACTTGCATGCTCCCTTGAGAAGGAAGGTTGGGTGACAGTGGACTGGCGGTCTCCTCAGCCGTTCATTCATTGCCACATGAACACATTCAGTTATTAAACTTCTGTAGCATGGTGGGCACAGGGATGGGTGCTGGGGCTGCATGTGTGCGTACCACGTGGCCCGCGCCTCTGATGGCTCACGAGCTGGGGATGACATGCACCAGAGCCGAGCACCCCAAGCCCCAGCATTCATTCCATCACCTGGAGGACCTGTGCAGTCGGCTGAACCACTCCCCCACCACGCCGAGAAAATGCCCATGTCCTGCTGCTGGGGCCATGACTGCTAAACTACATGGTGAAAGGGACTTCCTGGATGGGATGAACTCAAAGAGTTCGTGGTGGGAGGTCCTGTGCTTTCCAGGTGGACCCAATGCTGTTCAACTGTCTGTTCATGGAGAACCTGTCCTGGTTGGGTCAGAGAGGGAGACAATGACAGAGGGAGGGCCGGGGGTGCCACAGCATGAGGCTGGAGGGACGGGCTGCAAGCCGAAGAGTGTTGGCATCCTTGAGAAGGTGGAAAAAGCAAGGAATTGGATTCTCCCCTGGAGCCTCCAGAAAGGACGCAGGCTATTTTGCCTTGATTTCAGCCAATGAGACCCCTGTTGGACATCAGACCTGCAGAAGTCTAAGAAGACGAACTTGTATTGCCTTGAGCCGTGGAGTTTGCAGTGAGTTGTTATGGCAGCCCTAGACAGCAAACCCAGCTTGTCCCAACCTGAATTGCTGGGCCCAGCCCCATAATTTCTAATTCCATAGGTCTGGGGAGGCGCTGGAGACTTTGTATTTCTGACAAGTTCTCAGGCGGTGCCGAAGTTCTGGTCCGAGGACCCTACTTCGAGGACCACTGCCCTGGAGGACAGGCAGACACGTTCCCTTTGAAGGGAGGGAGAGGAACAGGAGTCTTCTGTTTGCTGACTGCTGCCCTGAAAGACATGGTGTCCAGAGCCCACAGCATGTGTGAGGTGGGATGGCTGCCACAAGCCCTGTCCCCTGCCCCATGCCTCCGGCACCAGGCAGCCTCGCAGGGCCCATCCCCCTGCCTCAGCCACACACACGGACCTGTGTCCAAGGGGAGAGGTGACCCATCTAAGGCCCCACTCGGCATCATTACTAAGGCAGAAGAGCCAGGACTCTCTGATCCTAGGGGGGGAGGTGTGTCACAAAAGTCAAAGACAAGGGATCTCCAGGTAGCCAGGGGAGAGAAAACAGGGGGTCTGAGTTCTGAGGACCCTGTGGCCTGGGAGATCCAACAAATACCAAGCAGGAAGGGTGCCTTCTCTTGGAGTCCCCGGTGACTCCCGCCTGCCTGTGAGGGGCTGAAGGTCGGAAGGATGGCGGCACTGATGTGCAACCAACACCCCCTGCAAGACTCTGAGGCTCCCGGAGGGACCCGAGCTGCTCAAGGCCCTGTGGTGACCAGTGGTGGAGCCGAGCGGCCACACTGGGTGGCTGGACACTGCAGCCGCCTTTCGTCCCACCCCAGCCTTTGGGCCGGCGAGGGAAAGGGCGTGCTTGGCTGCAGGCGCGCACGCTCCATCCTTGTCTCCGCCCGGCGTGGCTCCCTCTCCCGCTCCGTGCCACTGGCCGTGGATTTACACACAGCAGGGACCCGCCCCCTCCCAGCCCATTGCAGAAGACGCCTCTTTGAAGGCAAAATAGATTCCAGAATGATCGTTCACTAAGACACATGCATCAATGAGATGTCTCCCATAAAACAGAAATATCATAAAATCGCACAGTGCGGTTCTGGGGCTGGGCAGGGGCCATATTTCAGCAGAGAACACAGGCCGCGCAGAATACAAGCGACTGTTTTGATGGATTAGACCCCGGTTTACACTGCTACTTGCTTGTAGGGGAGAGGGAAATGGCCGTTCTGACAGCACTGCTTCCAGGGAGGCAGGGCGGCCACCGCTTCCTGGCCCTCAGGGCGTGGCCAGGCACGTCTCTCGGAAGGGGGGGGGCCTCTGGGGGAGAGGCACAGCAGGGGGCGGGGGAGCCCTGGCCTGTCCCTGCTCCACTGCCCTCCCCAGAGGCTCTCCTGGTCAGGAGGCCATCCCTGCAGACCAGACCCTCTGGGTGCCTGGAGGAGCCCTGCTGCCTGCGCTCAGGCTGGGTGCTGTTCGGACGTTCACTGGGGCAGCGAGGGAGATGGGGTGTGGGTGGGGGGCGAGGACAGTCATCACAGCTCCCCTCGGTGCAACCTCCCTGTCAGCCACGCTGCCGATGGGGAGTCAGGCTCGGAGGGCAAGAGTGACGACGTGTGAGAAGTCACACGGCAGCTCCGCGGCCACTCCACTCTGGGATTCAAACTCAGGCTTTCTTGGTTCCAGCGCCTGCTCTCTTCATCATGGGTGACAAACAGCTCTGGCCTCCACTGATCCACACCTCTCTACCAATACAAGCGGTGGAGCCAAAGAAACAGGACAGTGATGCTGTGCTCTGACCTCGCTGGGTGCCCTCCTCTGCTGAGCGCTTGACATGCTGCGGATTTCAACCCTGGTCCTTCTGACAGAGGGACTATTAGCAACCATTTTATTGGGCAGGAAACCAAAAGCTCAGAGAAGTAAATTAACTTGTCCAAAGGCAATCAGGAATGTGTGGGTGGCAGTTCCAGGCCGGGGACCCAGTTTCCTAAGAGATCGTTCTGTGCATTTACCTTACCACGTTTGCACCTCTGATCCAGGGTGGCTGCAGCTCGCAGGTGGGCTTTAACCAGTTACACCTCCAAGTCACAGGATTCCACCTGCAGAGGGCTGGCTGGGAAGCCCTGTGGGAGCTTCCTTGGGCTCCAAGGCCCAGCACCCCCAGCTGCCAGGGGCTGCCTGCTAACAGGTCAGCCCGCCTCCCAGTTGGATCTTAGAGAGCTGCTCCTGCCTCTGATTTTGAACATGCTTTATAGACATCAATTAAGTATTGATTGATAAACGAATGTATTAAGATCCTGAGAAATGGCTCTAGGTACAAAAGTAATGACTTTTAGTGTGAAAAATAGACCTTGGAGGCACAATGATTTCTCACCCAATGACGGTCCTCATTCTGTACTTTCTCTGGGCGAGAAATAAAAATAAAAATAGGCAAAGGCAGAGCTGGGAGGTGAGGAAATTGGATTTTGGGCTTTGGAGAGAATGGGATCTGTGGAGTGCAGGAAAGTAGCCTCTGGCCACTGACCAGCCCACGCGGCACATGGAGTGTTGTTCTATCACCTACCCCCACCCTCTCTCCCCCACGCCCGCATACCCTTTCCTTGGGGGCCACATGGTGCCTGCTGGTAGGGCCCGGCTGACCCCTGCCCCTGCACTCCACACTGGGCCACCCCCGCGCCGCCGTAAGCCTCACGTGGCATCCTGCATCTCCGGGGGAACCTGGGAGTGCCCAGGGCTGCAGGTCCTTGCTCTTCCTCTTCCATACCTTGCCCTGCTTGGTGTCCACTCCTGCCCCGGCACCCAGTGTGGGGCAAGGGCCATGCTGAAAGCTGGCCGCCTAGGGCCAGAGGCTCAACCTGTCCAGGCCCAGCATCTCCGTCACGTGGCAGGATGCAGTGGGATGTGGTGGGAGTACACAGCCTCAGGTACGACCACAGCCTCAGAAGAGATGTCACTATGGCCATGGCCCCCAGAATCTCTACCGTCGGTGTCCCCTGGTGAGCTGGCTGAGCTCTGAGGAGGGGCAGCTGGACTGAGCTGGGCTCAAGGGGAAGAGGAGGCCATCACTGCAACCCACGGCTGTCATCCCAACCCATGAATGTCACCCCAACCCATGAATGTCACCCCAACCCATGAATATCACCCCAACCCGTGAATATCACCGCAACCCATAAATGTCATCCCAACCCGTGAATATCACTGCAACCCATAAATGTCACCCCAACCCATTAATATCACCCCAACCCATGAATGTCACCCCAACCCATGAATATCACTGCAACCCATGAATGTCACCCCAACCCATGAATGTCACCCCAACCCATGAATATCACCCCAACCCATGAATGTCACCCAAGTTGATAAATGTCACCCCAGCCCATGCATGTCACCCCAATCCATGAATGTCACTCCAGCCCATGTCTGTCACCTCATCCCACAGCTGTTCTCCCCTAACTCTGGATGTCACCCCAGCCAGTGGCTATCACCCCAGCCCACGGTTGTCATCCCAGACCACTGCCATCACCCTAGTTCATGTCCTACCCCTGCCTCACCCAGCCCATCACTGAGTCTGGGCCCCCCTCACACTCTGCCCACCCATCTTGCCTGTATCTGACCTCAGTGGTCTTTCCGTCCTGCTGGCCTAATTCCCAGCTGTCTCTGTCTGCACCCCTCCAGTACCAGCTCGAGCTCTCCCTCTCATCCAGCCTCCTTTCTCCCTCCCTCCTATGTCTCGAGCACCCAGTGGGTGGCATCCTAGCTCTAGGGTCTCCTTGGACCTAGGCCTTCACGGTGTTCTTAGCATCTGGGTCCCACCAGACAGTTACCCCCACTTCTCCTTGAGGAGCCCCTCTCCCTCTCCCGGCTCTGAGGTTCAAGAGAAGCACCTGCCCAGCCTGGGGACGCACACATGACCTAGGCCTGAGCAACTCTGCTACTGATGTCCTCCAGCCACAGAAGGTGCTCATGGGGCTGGGAGGAGCCAGGGGGTCTCTGCAAAACACTGGCTGGGCCCTGGCTCTCCTGGACATTTCCCAGAGGGGTCAGCGAGCCTCATGCTGCTGTTGGTGAGCTAAGAGCAGGCAAGATGCTCAGCCTCCTGCGTCCTGCGGACCTGGGCTTGCACTGCCCTGCAGCTTTGCTTTTTTGGGGACCACCTAACCAGTGAGCAGGGGGAGTTTCCTTCACTGCACCTCCAGGGGCTGCAGTTGGTACCTGCTACCTGCCCAAGCCGCCGGCCAGCACTGTGAGAGAGCACCACCCCCTCCGCCTGCCGCGCCGGGCAGGAGGACGGGCCACACGGTCTTTCGGGGGTCCCCAGAATGAGACCTGACCTTTGGGACCCTGGGTTCTTTCTGTCTGCGACCTTGAGACCAGCAGCCGCCAGTTTGCGTGCTGCAGAAGTAGGGCTGACTGCTGTGAGCTCCTCTCTGCCGTAATGTTTCCTCCTGCAGGGGGGACGCCAGCCAGCCCTTGCTTTCCGGTCTGAGGGGTTGATATGAATTGTGCACTTGATTTTGGCAGCCTAACGCGGTGATTATACAGCTACCAATTATAACGGGCACAGGCTGAAATGTTCTGAAATACATTTATATATGTATGAGCTGCTAAATATGGTGAGTCATCATATTTCCCAACTTTTAGGTAAGTCCGGCTGCCAGGGTACGTGACCCACAAATCAAAGAGATGCCACTGTGCGTTTGTCGGGGGCGAGGGGTGAGGGGTTAGGGCTTGGATAATTTGCCCTCTCTGGGGGCCTGGGAGGAGGAAGTCTGTTTCTTGCTGTCAGAGAACGTGGGGGAAGTGATAAAGATGGGGCTTGTTTTTCCTATAAAGGCCGAGATGGGCCTGACAAATTGCCTTTAACAAAATGTTCTTGAAGTGCCTCGCTGGGGGCTCCTGCCCTCGCGTGGGGTGGGGTCACCTGTGGTGAGTGCCCCATGCAGCCCAGTAGGCTGTCAGCGCTTGCGTGTTTTAACATGGGTGGGTATATGTCCAAAGGCATCCCAGGTGTGAGTACCAGGGGCCCACGTGGGCATATGTGGACACATGTGTGCATGACCAGGACATCCCACCCCCACCCCCCACCAGTCCTGGCAAGGGTTCTATGAGGATGAGGAGGCTCCTGCACAGTCAGCCTTGTGTCCGGGGTGCGCACAGGTGGGCGATGGCACCTTCAGGCATATGTGGCCTCCAGGCCGCCCCGCTGACCAGGTGCTCCCAGGTGGCCTCTGCCTGGCAAAGCAAGAGCCATGTGCCCCCTTCTCCCTTCCCCACTCTCTGCTGGTCCCAGTCTCTGTGGCACCTGCATCCCGCCCTGTCCCCTCCTGGCGGGAGGCTCCAGGGTCTGGGTCAAATCCCACCTTCCCTGCGGCTCTTCTCCTCAAGTCCAGATCACCGGGCATGAAGCAGCTAATCCCTGGGTTAGGGAGCGCTCTGGGGGCCTGTGTATTCTGGGGCCAGCCCCTGCACCCGTCTGCCCTTCCTGCTGCGTGCTGCTCGGGACAGCCAGCTGGGGACAGCACAGGAGGACGGAAACCAGTGCCGGGGGTGTCGCCCAGAAAGGTGTCAGCGCCTGTCCCTGAAGGTCTCCGGGCCATACGCCCACCTCAGACAGCTGACGGCAGGCGTCCCCCGGAAGAGGAAGTAACCCTCCCTTTAGTTTAAACCCCTGCAGTTGCAGTCTGTTCTGACACATGGCGGACGGAGGGGGGGGGGGGGGGGGGAGGCTGGGGGGGGGGGTCGGGGGGAGCCTGTGACACAGCAAGAGGCACCTCCAGCCCGGCAGATAGACTTGCTGGGCAGGTGAAGGGGGTGGCCAGGGAACCAGGAGGGGACTCAGGGTGAGGGACATGTGGCCCGCTGGGTCCTGGGACCTGGAGGTCATGGTCTTAGCAGAGCAGCCTGGGGAAGCGGGAGGGGCTCAGAAGTCAGGACAGAGCTCTGGGTTACCAACAGCAGAGAAATGGAGGCAGCTGGATGCTGTGTTAAGGAGGGCCGGTCTGGGGGTGCCTTGTCGGCTGTGGGAGGGGGAGGGGAGCCTCCAGCAGGCGCACATGAGGAGGGGGAGGGGCGTGGGAAGGAAGAGGGGAGGGGCAGGGCAGGTGTGAGTGGATGTGTATGTTAGGGTGTAAATATGTGTGTGAGTGTGAGCACATGTTAGTTTCAGGCCTTTTAAGTTCTTCATTTGGGGGAAAGAAAGAAGCAATAAAAATTGCGGGTGGGATGCATCATGTCTTGATAATTTCCAAAGGACTACTTTTAATATGGCAGGCACATAAAGGCTTTAGAGGCAGCTACTTTGCATATACATTATTGGCTGCCCATGGAGACTTCTGGTGCCAAGGGAAAGCATGCCAAGAACCACAGCCTTGGGGCAGCAGGGCCAAGCCAGAGGTAGCAAAAGGGGACGTCTCAAGGGATGGCGGTTCTGTACCGAGGACCACAGCTAGAGAGCAGGGGAGGCAAAAGCCTGCAGCTGCCTTGCTGTTCTCCTACCTCCCTCCACTTTAACCTCCCATTCCAGGAGCCTTCTCCTGGGACCAGGCATGAAAGATGCTCAGGGACCTGCCTCCAGAACTCACAGACCACGGGAAAGAGGCATACAATGGAGGGAGACCTCCGATCACACCAGGTACCATGGTGCTGGGCCAGCCAAGTCCCAGACGCTGAGGCATCAACTGGAATGAGATAGAGAAGTTCTTTCTTCACAATCTCCTGAATTCTTTTTGGGGCAGGAGTCTCAGTCTTCTGTGGCTGCCGCCAACATCGTAACACAAGCTGGGAGGCTGAGAACAGCAGAAATGTATCATCTCGCCATTCTGGGGGCCAAATGCCCTAACCCGGGTGTGGGTAGGGCTGTGCATCCCCTGGAACCTGTCTGGGAGGAGTCCATCTGGGTTCTTGTGGCTTCTGGCAGCTCCCAATGGTCCTTACTGCTCCTTGGCACTTCCTGATGCTCCTTGGCACTTCCTGGTATTCCCTGATGCTCCCTGACTCTCTTTAGGGCTCCTTGGCACTCCTTGGTGTTCCTTGGCATTTCTTGCAACTCCTTGACATTGCTTAGCATTCCTTGCTGTTCTATGATGCTCTATTGCACTCCTTGGTGCTCCATGGAACTCCTTAGTGCTCCTTGGCACTCTGTGATACTCCTTGGCATTTCTTGCAACTCCTTGACATTGCTTGGTATTCCTTGCTGTTCTATGATGCTACATGGGACTCCTTAGTGCTCCTTGGTGCTCCTTGGCACTCCTTGGTGCTCTGTGATGCTCCTTGGTGTTCCTTGGGTGTGGCTGCAGCTCTTCTCTCTTGGCTTCTGTCTTCCCGGGACTTTCCTCCCTGTGGTGTCTTCCTATCTCTGTCTAATTTCTTCCCATAAGGACACCAGTCCTCAGGGATCTGGCCCACCCTCCACCTCCTCCAGGTTTGCTTCATCTTAATTACATCTTCACAGTCCCTACTTCCAAATAAGGCCCTGTTCACAGGACCAGGGGTTGGGACTTGAACTACGATGGGGTGGGGACAGGTCACAATTCAACCCATGATGGGTGGTTAGGAAAGGGTGAGACTCTTCATTCAGAAGAAAGTTCCTGACAAGCCTGCTTGGGGAAGAAGGTGGGACTGCCAGGGCCTGACTGTGAGCGGGAATGTGTGAAATGATGATGTGCTGGTTTGAATCCCCGGTGGACCCCAGAAAAGCCATGTCCTTTAATCCTCATTCAATATTGCTGGGTGGGAGCATTTTGATTATTCCCATGGAGATGTGATCCACCCAATTGTGGGTGGTAACTTTTGATTAGATGATTTCCATGGAGGTGTGTCTCCACCCATTGAAGGTGGAGTTGCTTACTGGAATACTTTAAAAAAGGAAACACTTTGGAGAGAGTCCCCTTTGGTAAAGCCACAAGAAAGCCAGCAGACACCACCATGTTCGCAATGTGCCCTTCCAGCTGAGAGAGAAACGTTAAATGTCACTGGCCTACTGGAACCAAGGAATCTTTCCCTGGATGTCTTAAATTGGACATTTTTATAGACTTGTTTTAATTGGGACATTTTCTCAACCTTAGAACTGTAAACTAGCAACTTACTAAATTCCCCTTTTTAAAAGCCATTTTGCTTCTGGTATATTGCATTCCCGCAGCTAGCAAACTAGAACAGGTGAGGAAAGAGCTCAGCTAATTTTTAGGGGTTGGGACTGGTGGGGGCTTGGGGGTGGCATGGAGCTCCACAGTGCATCCCCTCCCATTACTCCTTGGAATCCGAGGAATTCCCAAATCCCAGCCCATGTGGTTGTGAGTAGGTCTGGGAGGGCCAGGTGGAGGCTGGGGCCTTCCCATCTCTGACTTGTGTGGAACTAATGCTGTGCACGCAAGCGGGAGCACAGACAGGCAGCCCAGGAGATGGGGGCTTGCAGGCAGTCTCCCTCAGTCCAAGGGCCAGGGGGGCCCCATTTTCATCTAAGCTCCTCAGATGCTTTCATACACAGATGAGATGATGGTTCAAGAAGCCAAAACATCGACAGATAAGTTAATAGATTTAATATGAAGGTGAGAGATGGCATTTTCCTTTGATGGACATTTCGTTTCATTCTTTTTATCTATTTGTTTTTTACCATCTTTCGACCCCACTCATGTCTTTGGTTCCCTCTTTTATTTCTTTACATTTACTTACTTTACAAACAATACAAGATAGTTCAAGTAGCTGAAGTCTCTTTTCCTTGTGGTTTCATTTTCTGTTTCTGCTGAGCCTTGCTCCAAATGGCTTGTTTGTTACTATGGTTGTGCATTTTTTTAGCTATGGGCTCAGATGTGCTGTGAGCTCTACTGCGGGAATCTGGAGAAGTATATGATCGAGGACATGAAGGGGCCTGAAATTCTTGCATGAATGCTTTTCCTTCCACACATCCAGGCCCAAGGCAGATGCTTTGGACTGCGTCTGCAGGACTGGTCCTCCATCTGCACCCACGTCCGCCCCAAGCTCACCCCTCTGGATTCCAGGCTTCCTGTGAGGCCATGCAGGCAGATGCCAGTTACCAGGTAGGTGCAGTAACATTTTCAGGGCTGATTTTAGATGTGTTAGTTTCTTCTTTTATGCCAATGCTTGCTTTATATATTTTAAGACTAGTTTATTGTGTGCATACAAATTTATAATTTTCATATCTCCTGGGTGAAAGGCTGTTTTCACCCTCTCACCTTTCATGCCCCCAAGTGGCGACAGGTAGAGGAGCTAAATCTAATCCCAGCTCCACCGGGGAGATGGAGAAAATGAACCACTACTCCACACCTCTGTTGGTGCACAGAGAAGACCAGGTCTCCTGGGTCCAGACCCTTATTCTTTTTCTTTCTTCCTACCTCCCTCCCTCCTTCCCTCCCTCCTTTCTTCCTTTCTTTTAAATTTCGTTTGATTCTATTTATTGCTTAATTTCAGGAGAAGCACACAATTCACCACAGTTCCTCCTAACCCCTTTCTCAATCTTAGCACTTTATTCATTTATTTATTTTAGTTAAAGAAGTTGTGGGTTACAGAACAATCTTGCATAAAAAAAAAGGATTTCCATATCCACCCTATTATTAACATGTTACATTTGTGTGCAGCATCTATTAGTATGGATGAAAGCACATTTTAATAATTGTATTATTAGCTATAGTGCATGGTTTAACTCACTGTTTCTGTTGTGCAGTTCTATGGATTTTTTCCTCTGCTACCGAAGGTTTTATTTTTTAATTTTTAGCTGTTAAATTAAAATTTTTTTTGTATATTGTATGGAGTGGGTCACATTTCATTCTTTTTCCATGTGACTATCCCATTATTGCAGCAATATTTTTTTAATTATTATTTTTTTGCAGGAGGCAGTGCATGAACTAGGAATTGAATCTGGGTCTCTCTCATGGCAGGTAATAATTCTGCGACTGAACTACCCTTTCTCCCCTTATATTTTTATTTTTAAAGCACTTTTATTTATATAATCTCACATACCATACAAACCATCTAAGTGTACAGTCGCTGCGTTATGTATGCATCACCACAATCAGTCTAGAAGCTTTTCATTCTGAGGAATATTCACTATGTCACACAGTTCCAGTGTCATCCTCTAGCTTTCCTTCCAGTGACATGCATGACCCTAAACTTTCCTTTTCAGCCACAGTTGCACCCACATATCGTCACTGTTAGTTATACTCACTATAATGTGCTCCCATTACCTCCATCCATTTCCAACCATCTCTAATCACTCTTATTGCATATTCTGCACAAATTAAGCATCAGCTCCCTCTATGGATTTTAAAAAAAATTTTATTCTAGTACCATATACACAGCCTAACATCAGCCCTTTTAATCACATTCAGATACATACTTCAGTGCTGTTAATTCTGTTCACAGTGTTGTGCTACCATCACCACCATCACTGCCAAAACATTCCCACTGCCCCAAATAGGAACTGTGTGTATTTTAAGCCTTAATTCCCAATTCCCTACCCCCACACTGTCCCCTGGTAACCTATATTCTAGATTCTGACTCTATGTGTTTACTTATTCTAATTATTTCATGTCAGTGAGATCATACAATATTTGTCCTTCTGTGTCTGGCTTATCTCACTCAACGTGATGTCTTGTTCTGATACAAGCCCTCATTCTTGTCTCCAGGGCTCTGCGTCTCTCCCTGGAGGAGGGCGTGAGCCTCTGCAGGCCCTCCAGCCCACACGGCCGCACCTGCGAGCTGTGTGTTTACAAACGGCCTGTCTCCTGGAAATAAATCTTTGCACTTTCCCCAGGAAATATAGTCTATAAATCACTCTGACATTTAAGATGAAAATCGCCTCCTCCCGTGCCTCTGCCTCTAAGTATGGGCCCCCCACGCCTGCTGCTGTGCCTGGGTGACGGCCAAGCCAGCCCATTCCGGGGGATATGGGGACAGACGATTCACGATGAATTCAGCAGCACCTTCCGCTGTCATCTTTGTCACTAGGGAAATGACCTTGCCCTGTACTGTGAGGAGGGGATGAAACCACACTGAGATATGACTACATACTGGTAAAACGACCAAAATCCAAAAAGTTGACAATATCCAATGCTGGCAAGGATGTGGAACAAACGACCTCTCAATCACTGCCAATGGGAATTCACAATGGTCCAGCCACTTAAGAAGAGTTTGGCAGTTTCTTTCAATGTTACAAATTGTCTCACCATGTGACCCAGCAAAGGTGCCCCTGGGGATTTATCCAAATGAGTTGAAAACTTATGTCCACACAAAACACAGATACCGTGACATTATGCATTTGCCAAAACCTATAGACCTACCAACGAGTGAATCTTAATGCAAACTACACACCTTAGTTAATAATGATGTGTCAATATTGGCTCATCAGTGTAACAAATGTACCCCACTAAGGCAAGATTTAGTAATAGGTAGAGAGTAGTGTAAGGGAACTCTGTACAATCTCATCAATTTTTTGTAAACCTGAAATTGCTTAAAAATAAAATTTATTCATTAATTTAAAAAGCCAAAGAGAGGTATCATTACACACCTATCAGAATGGCTAAAATAAAAAAAAGATAGTGATGACATCAAGTTTCAGTGAAGATGTGGAGAAATTGGATCACTTACATATTACTGGTGGGATGTAAAATGGCAGAGTCGCCCTGAACGTATTTCTTAAACATCTAAATGTATAATTACTATATAACCCAGCAATTTCACTCCCATATATAAAACACCAAAGAAATGAAAATGTAGGTTAAGACAAAAACCTGTGCATGAATGCTTATGGCATCTGGATTCATGCTAGCTTCAGACCAGAAGCTACCCAGTGGGCAAATTATTAAACAAACTGTGATATAACCATACTATACAACTTAGTAGTAAAAGGAAACAAACCACTGATGAAACCACTCTGATGAATATCCAGAGAATTATGCGGAGTGAAAAATGCAATCTCAAAAAGCTACCTGCTGTGTGACTCCATGTATATGATATTCTTCAATTGGCAACATCACAGAAATGGAGATCTGATCAGTGGTTGCCAGCAACTGAGGAGGGGGTGGGGTGGGAGGGAAGTGGGTGTGGCTACAAAATGATGTCAGAGGGATCCTTGCGGCTTCGGAAATGTGCTGTATCTTGACCGTGTCATTATCCCAGTTGTATTGTTTTGCAATTATTCAGTTGGGAACACTCGGTGGAAGGTGCACAGGATGTCTTTTGCACTATTTCCTAAACTTCATGTGCATCTATAATTATCTCGGAATTAAAAGTTGAATTAAAAAATACGAAGGGTTTCACTTAGAGTTCACTACTTAGTGTAATACTATGGATTTAAAAATAAGTTTATTCTATTACTATGTATACAACCTAACATTTCCCCATAAGCCACATCCAGATATATAACTCAGTGCTGCTAATTATATTCCCAGTGATGTACCACCAGCACCACCATCTGTGACCAAAAGTTTTCCATCCTTCTAAATGGACTTCAGTTAGTAGTACAATCATAAAACTGTGCTTTCATCAATTGTAACAAATATTTCACCCCTATGCAAGGTGTTAATAATATGGTAGTGTAGGTAAATCTCGCATTTTATGCATGAATGTTCTGTAAACCCTCTATTTCTTTAATAAAAATAAAGAAACCCAAAAAGAAAAGAAAAAAATACAATGGGAAAAATCAATAACAACCATAGATATAAAGTCTGTTAGAAGATAATGAAGCTCCCATTTACGATAGCAATATGTCTGTGTATATGTTTGAATTTATATATATATATATATACATACATAAATATACACATATGTACATATGTGTACCTATCGCAGTGTGTAACAGATTACCAGAATTTGCCTCCTTGAAACAGCAAACATTTATCATTGCACAGTTTTATCATGGCAGTTTCTAAAAGGTCAAGAATCTGGCCTTGGCTGAGCCAGTGACTTCTGGCTCACAATCTCTCCCAAGGCTGCATTCAAGTACCAGTAATATCCCTTGGAGCCTTTTCTCCTCCATTCTTAGATTTCATGCAGAATCATGTATTGCATTAATTCTCATTGTCTCTTTCACTTTTCTTTCCTTTTATAACCACGGAAACATATACACAATACAAATCTTCCGGTTTCAATTCCACCCAAGCACACCACTCAGGGGCATTAATCCTGGTCATGACGTGTTAGTACTTCATCACTGCCCATTGCTAGAACTTTCCCTTCTCACCAAACAAAAGCCCTCCACACACTCTGCATTAAGTCACCATCACCCCGACCCCTATCCTTGGCAACCTATCCTCTAATTTCTGACTCTGTGAGCTGACGTACACTCTGATATTTTCTTTGTGGTGACCATGTGCTTAAATTTAACTTCTTAAATCTATAACACTCTCGTTTGCTTAGATACCAAATTAGCTTCAATATTATACAGAAACTATGTTCCTATAACCCACCATCCCCCCTCCTATATATAGTGTTTGTCACAAATTACATAATTATACATTAGGAGTGCAAAACCTTTGATTTATCATCACATTGTCTGTACTTGCCTTTTAGATCCTGTAGGAAGTAAAAAGTGGAGTTACAAACCAAAAAATGAAGTAGTATTGTTATTTATATTCACCCCCATCATTATTTTTACCAGAGATCTTTATTTCTTCAGTTAACTGTCTAGTGTCCTTTCCTTTCAACCTGCAGAACTCTCTTCAGCATTTCTGGTACGGTCAGTCCAGAGGTGATGAAGTCTCTCAGCTTTCATTTATCTGTGAATGTCTTGATTCCCTCCATCATTTTTGAAAGACAGTTTTTCTAGATATAGAATTCTTGGCTGCAAATTTTTGCTTTCAGTACTTTACATATGGCATCTCACTGCCTTCTTGTCTCCATGGTTTCCAGTGAGAAATTTGCACTTAATCTTATTGAGGCTCCCTTGTATGAAACACATTGCTTCTGTCTTGGGGCTTTCAGAATTCTTTCTTTATCTTTGGCATTGACAGTTGGATTATAATATGCCATGGTATGGGTTTATTTGGGTTTATACCATTTGGAATTCATTGAGCCTGTTGGATGTGTATATTCATGTCTTCAATTTGCAAAGTTTACAAGCATTATTCTTTGAATATTCTTTCTGCCACCTCCTTCTCCTCTTGGGAGTCCCACAATGCATATATTGGTACACTTGATGGTGCCCCACAGTTTTTTCAGGCTCTAGTCACTTTTCTTCATTCTTTTTTCTTTTTTCTGCTCCTCAGACTAGATGATTTCAACTGTCTTACCTTCAGCTCACTGATGCTTTCTTCTGCCAGCTCCAATCTGCTGTTGAATTCCTCTAAAGGGATTTTTGCTTTTTGTTACTGTGGTCTTCAGCTCTATTTGTTTCCTTTTCATCCACTGTTATTCTCTTTGTGTTCATCTATAATTTTCCTGATTTCCTTCAGTTTTTTTTCCACATTTGCTTTTAGCTTTCTGAGCATATTTAGTACCATTTTTTTTTTAAGTTTTTGTCTGGAATATCCCAAGTCTGATTCTCCTAATTGATGAATTCTAAAGCTTTAGTTTTCTCCTTTTCCTGGACCATATCTTCCTGTATCTTTGTATGTTTTACAATTTTTTTTTGTTGAAACATGGATATTTTGATATTTGAATGTGTTATTGCTGGAATTTAGACTCCCAAACCTCTGTTTCTTAAGTTGGTATCCAGCTAGTGTACCATCAATCTTTCCCTTTTTTTCAGCCAGCAGCTGAAAAAAAGAAAAAAGAAAAAGAAAGCATCTTCCCTAGTCTTTGCAGATTTACACGTTTGACTGCTCTCTTTTCAGAGCTTATCCATGTGAGTTCACACAATAGCTCCAGGCCAAAGCATAGGGGTCTCACAGGTCCTTTCTGCACATGCATCTCATGTGGGGCATGCACATTTGGCCCTAGGAATTCCCCTGGTTTCATGGGTAAGGATGTCCCCTCTCTCCTCAAAAATAGTGTCCTCACAGCCAGCAATCCCTGCCCTAGGAAGCCACTTAATTCTCTCTTGCAGCAGCATGTAGGAGAGCTAGGTGATCCAGGAAGGTGAATGCCTCAGGCAGTACCAGAAAAATCTTCCAGACACGCCTGCTCCCCAGGACCAGGGAAGAGCAGTGGCCTGTGTAGGGAAGGGCCCAACCAGGGAAGGGCCCAACCAGGTAGCCTTGAGGCCTTCCACTTTAAAGAAGCCACTTTCTTGATTTGGTGCTCACCCTGTTTCTACAGCCCCTTTAACTATCTTTGTAGCTTTGAGAATGGTGTTTCTGCCAGTCCTTGGTGGTTGTTTCTTGATTATGTTTTTCATTAGGAAAAACAAATTGTCAAGAGTAGCTAAGAATAACCACCTAAACTTTGAAAAAGGAGAAAAGCAAAAGGATGCTAACCATGCAAAACAGGTCTTCTATAAATAGAGAATAAAAAACCAACCATCTGATAGAGAAATGAGAAAATAATGGGCTTAAAAAAATGAATGAATAATTCACTGAAAAAGTAATAAAACAGCCTTAAACATGTGAAAAGATGTTCAGCCTCAGCCATAATAGGAGAAATGCAAATTAAAGCTACACCAAGACACCATTGTGCAGCTGTCAGATTTTTGGCAAAAACCCAAAAGTTTGACAACACATTATGATGGAAAAATTGTGGGCAAACGGGCACTTTGATACAATGTTGGCAAGAATGCAAAGTGTTTCAACCCCAAAAGAGAGGTATTTGTGACATCTAGCAACATTTTATTTTTGTCTTCACTCTTTGATCCAGCCATCTCACTTCTACGAATTGTTCCCAGTGATGCAGTGGCAAAAACATGGAAAGAAGGGCACAAACAGGGGCCTCTTCACACTTATTTATTTATAGTGAAGCCCAAAGGAGCTAAGCCTCGGGGTTCCTCCCTTCCACACACCCAGCCAAGACCTGGGAGGGGCCGTGGGTCCACGTGGTCTTCCTCGTAAAATTTTCAATAGTAGACTTGTGTTTCTCTTGAAGTCACCTGAGATTGAAAATATTTTATGCTTCACAAAACTAGCCTCGGCCTTGTGCCTTAGTCATTGTGACTCCTCGTGAAACGTGGAAGGTGCAAAGAAACCAGAGCAAAAAGTGTGTGTCGTGTTCACGCGTATCTAACCAAAGCAAGACTAGACATATTTATGCATTCATAATATATATTTAAATGGTATATTGTCTCTATCCAATATATTCTAAGTACAGAATATTTCTCTATATTTATGGAAATATAAGTACATAATATTTCTACATGTTTATAAGCATTATGTATGCATATGGCTATATTAAAATAATAAGCATAATGAACCATAAATTAAAATAAATACATATATAAACAAACAAAGAAATAAAGTTACCTCAAATGGGGAAGGAAGAAGCAGGGGCAGAGGAGACAGGGAGAGAAAGCAAACCTCTTTGAATACGAATTTGACTGTGAAACCACGTACATGTTTTACGTACTATAAAACAGAAGTAACTGTAAAAGCAAAAGGGAGCACATGGACTGAGCTGGGTTTGCGATGGGTGGCAGTGCCACGGAGAGTCGCGCTCCTTCCATGGCTGTAGGGAGACAGGAGACTGCAGGCCCATGCCTGGGAGGGGGGCCCAGAGTAACCAAACCAAGTGCCCGAGCAGTGCAAACTGCTTTTGGCTGTGAAAATGGTGGTGGCAGGGCCAGTGCTGCTTCTGTGAGGCAATTGTGTGCGTGTCATGGGATGACATGGGCTGGTTGGGACAACCAGGACATTTAGGGAGATGTGTAAGGATTAGTGATGTAACAGCAAAAAGATTAAGAAAAAAATCTATACTTCAAAGGTGTGGGAACTAATGACAATTTAGTAGCAATGAGACCCCCTAATCCCCAGGCTGTGATCTCAGAATCCAATTTACCACTGAAAGGCACTCGAGGCTTCTTGGAAAAATGCTTGATTATAAAGCTGCTGTAGGGAAAGTACAAGATGAGCCCAAAGTGTTTTGTTCCAGAAAGCAAGGAAGCTGTAGCATCTTCTGGGATCATGTCAAAAGGAGTTAAACAAAATGTGAACTTCTGTGTCTGGCTTCTTTCCCTCAGCATGACTTCAAGGTTCACCCGTGCTGTAACTCGAATCACCCCTTCCTTCCTTGTTAGTGTCCCATAATACTCTATTTATGCATGAACCACATTTTGTTGATCCATTTGTCTGTTGACAGACACTTGGATTGTTCCCCCCTTGGGCCTGTTTTGAATGGAACGGCTATGAACATTTGTGTACAAGGTTTTCTTTGGGATGATGAAAAAGTTCTGGAACTAGATAGAAGTGTGATCATTCAACATTGTAAATGTACTTAACGCCCCTAAACCGTACCCTTTAAAACAGTTGCTATGGTAAATTGGATGGTATGTGTATTTTATTACAATTTAAAAAAATCCTTAAAAAAAAGGAGTGGGGAAGGAAAAAGAGAATTTAGAGCCAAAGTTGAGGTTCTCATAAGCAAAGACGGGCAAGTTTAGCATCACTAGGTGGGTAATGCAATGGACCCAATGCATTGTCTACTTCAATCCTAGAGTTTATATTAAAACTAATTAATTAAAAATCCTGGTCACTATTGGAGAATGCTGGGACTCGACTCATTTTGAAAACAGAAAAATCAAGGAAAGGAGATAAGTGTTTATTGCTTTGCATAGAAGAACTTTACTTCTGGATAAACAGATAACTGTAATGGGGAAGGTTTTCAACATAAATAGTATAGCTAAGGAATAAGGCATTAAAGTTAGAATTCTCATTTTCAACCCTTAATGCAGTCATGGGTTGAGGCATGTGGACGGTAGCTCAGCACAGCCCATGAGGTAGTGCTGTCTAAAACCGAAAACTGAATCTGACGATGTCTTCAATCTAACCACCAATTCCCGGGAACCTCTGGGCCAGTCAACCATGTTTAGCAGAAAATTCCCTACTTCAGAGGACTCTACAGAAAAGACAACAGGTTTCTTTCCTAAATACATTCCATTACAAAGGAAAATGGGGGCTGGGGGAAAGGGGAAGATTACAGATTATACAGCAAGGTTTTAGAGACTTATCAACTAGTTTCAAAGTATGAATTTTATTTGGATTCAGATTCAAACTAACAAAGTTTAAAGTTTAGATGACTGTTGACATGTGAACATGTAATGGATCTTTGTGATATTGTGGATATACTGTCTCGGAATCTTTCTTTTAGAGATGTCTACTGAAATATTTGTAGATTAACCCTAAAAAATCTATTTACTGAACATTTACTTTAGAAAAGAAGAGACAAGAAGTGGGAAGAAAATAAAAGAAGAGGAGAGGAAAGGGCAGAACCTTGCCTTCTCCAGCACAAGGCTTCCTGGTGTCTGTCCTTGCCCAGCCCTGTCTTAGAGGGCTGACTTCAGGGTCTTTGGAGCCGGGATCTTCCCCTCCCTCTTTCCTAGAATCACAGTCTCTGGCTGGTAGTAGGAAAAAATGTGCTCATGTGCTGAAGGGAGCCAGCTACCCCAGGGGTGGCCCGTATGCCTTGCATTCTTTCAGGCACAAAGGTGGCATTTCTGCCCTTGAAGACACAGAGCTGTCTGCTCAGGGAGCACTCAGAGGAGCCCCTCACCACAGGCCCTTTGCACTGCCCTTATGGCAGAAGGTAAGAGCAGGATCGCAAACCAAGCCCTGCTCTTCTGCTTCCTTGCTGCTTGATCTTGGACATGTTTAACCTTGGTTTCCTTTCCTCATCTGTAAAACCAGAAGAATAATAGGACTTGACTGAAAGCTGTGGGGAGAAACAAACAGGACATGTTTATGATGCTCTGAGAGTGAAGTGTGCTGCCCTGTTCAGCGACCGCAGTTGGTGACATTCCCCCTGGGGAGGCGAGTCTGCTCAGCTTCTGTCAACATCCCACGTTCATATGTCCGAGACTTTGCTTACATTCTTCTCGTCTCACCAGACTGTCAGTGTACTTCTAATGGCAATACAGGTTGGCACACGTTAAAATCTTTTTGAGATCTTTAAGTAAGCCATTGGAAAAAGTCCTATTGGACGTTTTAAACAGGAACCCACTGAGGTCCAGCACTGAACAGAGAGGTGGTGGCAGAGGGCCGAGGGAAAGAGGAGGGAAAGGGGGCAAGGGCTCCCTGCAGCCAGGGGCAGGCATCCCACAGGAAGGCCCCTCAGTGAGGACCTGTCCCCAAGCGGACATGCATGTTGACCGCATGGAAGAAACCATTGGATTTGAAATGAAGAGGCTGCAGGGATCTTTAAGTGGAGCAGAAGGTGCCTTTGGTAGAGTGGTGGGAGCAGACAGCCCAAACTGCCTGAGGAACGTGTGTGCAGAAGTGGACTCAGGGGTTCCACACCCCAGGGAGGCAGGAAGTCAGAGGCAGCAGGACAAAGACCTAGCTGGCTTTTCTCTCTTTCTTTCATCTATCTATCCAGCTCTCTATTCATCCACCCATCCATTCATTCATCTCTATCTACCTACCTATCTATCCACCCGCCAATCATCTTCTATCCATTGCCTTTCTATTTATTTAAATATGAGGGCAACAAGTCTAGGAGAAACTGAAAAGAATTAGAGAGAAAAGTGTGCTTCCTTCATCTAACAGTCAAAGAACGCTGGATTCAAATTACCATTTGTCAGTTCACCATGGAAGCCCAGGTGAACGAGTCCATCACTTCCCTCTGCGAAGCAGGTGTGTGCATCAAATGCAAGCCCCTGCTGCTGACAGTGAGGGCTGCGGTGCCAGGTGTTGGAGGAAGGTCATCAGAGGAGGCCCGTGGGGACAGTGACACTGAGCTGGAATGACAAATGCACACCTGGTCCTGGCATTAATAGAGGGAGGTGAGATGTGCCACACAGAGTCTCCTCTGTGACTTGCGGATGGTAGAACAGCTGGAGTCGCAAGTAATTAACAGCTTCTGCCTTCAGCCTCTGGACAGGTGTGGGGAGGGACAGGGTCTGGCACTGCGGGTCAGGAGGCACGGCCGGGGGTGGTGTAAAACAGCCTCTCTGCTCGTGTCAACTTCTCTCTGGTCACCTCAGTGTGCAAGGCTCCTCACCTGGGCTGGCATGAGGGGGCAGTGGGGCCTTTTGCATAAACCAGAGGGAGCTCTGCAGAATGTAAAGTGGGAAGGATGTGGATAATCTCTTAGCTCAGCTCTCACTGCATGAGAGGAGGGAGTGCAGGTCCAGAGAGGAGGTGGGTCTCGATCCTGGATTTCAGAAGCACCAATGAAGGGGCCAAGAGCAAACCCAGAGCCCATAAGTGGATGTCACCACTCCGGCTGCCCTCCGCCACCTCCCTCTCCTCCTGAGCAAGTGTGTGCAATGCCTCCTTCTATGTTAGGGATCACCTTCATGGAAATGAACTTTTATTGCTCTTTTTCCCACAGCATTCATCTGACATTACTATGTTCTAAATTCCAACATCTTTGATGAGGTCATTCTTCACAAACACTTTCATAGCTGTGTCACCTACATCTGTCACCAGAAGAACCAAACAAAGAGGGAGAGGCAGCTCTACAAACGCAAG
>PVIY010027880.1:8867-33822 GCA_004026745.1 Myrmecophaga tridactyla | reverse complement strand
CAAGTCTCCGTAGAAACCGCCACGAAAACCCCCGTTTTGTCCCCTTTCCTCTTTTTCGGTTAGCCCAATAAGCGACTTCTGACTTGCCCAGTTTCGCGTGAGCTGGGGGCCTATTTTTCGTAATCAGAATTTGTTTATTAATGCCGCAATTGGCGCTTGGTTGGACTCAGTCCCTGCTACTGTTTCCTTTCTCTCCGCGGAGCCGCCTATGGGGGAGGGGGCGCCGGCCGCCGCGGCTTTGGGGAACTCACAGATCCGGCCAGTTGCCGTCGGTCTAAGCTGCTCCCGTTCTGGGCGCGCTGTGTGTTCGGTCACTATCGTGGTTCCGGGAGCTGTTCTGTATTGTTTCTGGTTATCTAGTAGTTGTTCTGGAGGACGAACTAAAACGCGCACCTTGCTAAGCCGCCATCTTGACCCCGGTTCTATAGCTTTTGAGTTAATGGTAGAATAAATGTAGCTTCAGTGGGCTGTTGGGCCTGAATTCAAATCTTACCTCTGCTCTGGATTATATGTTGCCTTGGGCAAGTTCTACTTCATTTTCTTTTCTAATTCTAAATTAATATATGCTAATTTTAGAATGACTGAATGTAAAGAAAAGTATTAAAAAGCAGAAAATCATCCAGTTTAATCACTGTAATAAGGTATATTACCCTTTCATTTTCTGATCTCTTCATATGGTTGAGATAATAATGCATTTACAATTTTGCACTTTGTTTTCTGCTTAATGTCATTATTCCAGTATTTTCCTGTATCTTGATAAACACTAAATAATACTGATGATGATCTCTGTCCCTCAATATTGATTGACATTTTGGGTTATTTCCTTAGAATAAATTTCAAGAGATGCAAATACTGTGCCAAAGGTATGAACATAAATTTAAAGTCCATGAATCATGTTGCCAAATTGCTTTCCTAAAGGGTTGTACCAAATTACATCTCTATTAGTGGTATATTAGAGTTCTCATTTTACCCCATTCATACAGGGTTGAGTAATCTTATTAAAAAAAAAAACACAAGGGAAAATTTTTTTGATGTATGAAAAGGGGTATCTCATTGGTATTTTGTATATATTTCCACATTTCAAATATGTTTTCACATTCACTAACGTTTTTTATTTCTTCTTATATAAATTGTTTTTTTTAATAAGCTACTGAATATTTCTTGGACTCATTTTCCTCATCTGTAAAATGGGAAAAGATAATACTGCACCTGCCTACTAAGGTAGTTTGGGTAATTAACTAAGATTGCATTTAATTCATGCTTCTGCTCTTTATTTCCATGGGTTTAAACATAAGGACAACCTACGCTTTCTTTTTGTCTGTATTTTTTTGTTAGTTTGTTTTTTTCTCTGGTTGATAAAGCGATGTTGAATTGGAGTCCCCGGGAAACTGATCTCTACAGGCATTTGTAGGTCCCACTGTGTGTCAGGCAGGGTGCAGTGCTGAGAAAGAGGCTGAATGAGATGTGGCCAGTTGCTGGGAATGCAAGCGGAGCTCCACCCTGGCTGCCTCACGTGGAGCCAGGCTCGGCCGCCTGTCCCGTGCAGGGCCCTGCTCCCAGCTCAGAGCCAGCAGTGGGGCGGCCCCAAATCCCACCGCTTTGTCCCAGTGCGGTGATCTGAAGCAGCTCCCGCCCCGTGCCCAGCCGCAGGGTAAAACAAAAGGTTCTGAGCAGGTGATCTTTATAAAGTCCCATTCGCAGGCACACACAGAGTGTGTGCATCTCTGTACACAGAGACTCACACACAGACACACCCAAGCAGTCACGCATGTGTGCATGCATGCGTGCAGACGCACGCACACACACACATATATCCTGAGGAGAGCCGACCCTGGTTATTCAGTCTTTTGGATTGTTTTTCTCTCTAGCCTTTTAATAAGTATTAGACTGGGCTTACTGTATGCCAGGCACCATTCTAAAAGTAATACATGTATTAATATATTTAATCTTCACACAAGGCTATGCAGTAACTAGCGTTACCCCATTTCTCAGAAGAGGAAGCTGAGATGCAGAGATAAGTGTCAGCTGTGAAGCCATGCTCCTAAAAACATCTCTCTACCACTTCTCATGGACAGAAATGTTGCTTTAAACAAGTCTAAATAAAACTAAAAATAATGATTAAGACTTGAAAGAATAGAGGTGTTCTTATAATTTTTACACTACTACCATACATTAATAATTGTAGCAATATACATACATAATAACAGTACTACTTCTTTAATTAGATGCCTAATTAAAATAAAGGACAAGGTCATACACACTTGTACCACCCTCTTTGATTCCTTGTAGTCTCTGTCTATATGAAGCTGTGATTTGGATTCAAGATGTAAACATAGCATGGATTTAATTTTACACTTTGCTTCACTCAATATCATATCAGAAGCATTTCTGCTGCTACATAGTCATCACAACTATATTTTAAAATTGTGGAATAACATTTTGTCAAGTTGAGGCCCTAATTTACTTACATCTTATTATTATATCTTGACATTCTTTCTGATTTTCTTCACAATTGTAAAAAGCAACACTGTAATAAACACATCTATTCAGGAAGGCTTTTCTTTTCTTAGTTACTATTTTTGAAAAAAAATAATTTAAGCCCAAATAATTATCTTTAGGACTTCTGTGATTATTTCTATAATAGGCTACTTTCACAGGGGATTTCATTATTGCCAGCAATTGCATTGGAAGATGATGCAGCAACAAGTAAAATTGTGGGTAGATGTAGCATTCAGCACCTAACATCGTGCAAATAACATGAGGGCCTTCTTTGAAAAGAGATTTGATAATAGTTTATTTTCAAACCAGTATCTTTGAAAATAAACTTATTTAAAAATTTATTTTAAAAGTCCCTAAAGACTAGTTTATTTTGTGCTAATCTCAATTTCTTTTTGTGCTTATAACTTAAGGGTTCAATGCCGTTATAAATTGTGTTGATAGATCCAGTATTGAGGGACAGCAGATGTAGATGTTTCCGTGAAAATGTAAGGACTGATGGATGCAATTAAGAAAACATGTATATTTAGCTGGAAGAAGAAGAGGCCTGGAAAGGAAGACATTGTATCAGCCATCTCGGTTTGTCTGGGACTGGGGAGTATTCCAGGATGTGGAACTTTTAGAGTTAAGGGAAACATCCTGGGAAAACCAGGATGATTTCTTCAACTTAACATCAAGCAACAATTTTTATCTCCACAACAGAATGGACTGGGCTGTTAGTCTCTGGGTATATTCAAAAAAGGCAGGATAGTCTTGTTGAATTAACGAAAGATCAGGAGTTCTCAAATTTTGCTGCATATTAGAGTCACCTGGGGAACATTTACACCTTTCCGTGCTCATGGTGCACCCTCCAACAATTAAATCAGAACCACTGCAGGTAGACCCAGGCCTCAAAATTTCCTCGGAGATTCAAATGTGAGGCCAAGGTTGAGAGCCAGTGCTCTAGATGGATATTTCTTAAACGTACATGTTTATGAATTACCTGAGGCTGTCGATGAATGCAGATTCTCAAACAGTCGGCCTGCAAGGGAGCCTGAGAGTCTGCATTTCTCATAAGCTCCCAGATGACACTGGAGTGTTTTGAGTAGGGAGGGTGGAGGAGAGAGGCAGCTTCTCACACAGAGGGGGAAAGCTGTGTTTGGGTGGAGAAGAAGAGTGAATGTGATTATTATTAAGGGCCTTTTCACTCTAAAGATTCTGGAATTTTTTTTTTCAACTACAAAATATGTCTTCTTCTAAGATGTTTTGACATATAACATTTTCTTTGAAGCAAAAACAAAAAATCTAAAACTCTTTGACAGCTATTGGATCATTCCATTTATATCACAATTTATAAACTATGATATGAATTGTTGCTGAGAATTGTCCCATGCCCACATCTAATCTCTTCGTTAATATAAATTATCTTGCCTTTGTTTAAGAAAATGAGAAGAGTTGTTATCATAGATTTGTTCTGATAGCTTACATATAGCTCAAAACTCTCATTTCTACTTTGCTTCCAGAACTTTTTGGCAGGGAGGGGGCTCTGGCCTTCAGAACAGACTCCAGCTGGTGGGCATATCTCTCTGATAGATGAGTATTCTAGGGATATTTCTACCCTTGGGAGCTCTGACCCAGCCAAGAGGATGGCAGGTTACTTGGCTGGTGTAAATACTTTTTCCTTGAGCATCAGGGCTCATCAAGGAACAATACCTCTAGGTGGACTGGGGTTTTGCAGTAGGTGCCACTGAGCATAAGGAACCCTTTCTGGAGGAAATCCCAAGCTCACTCCATTGCTGCACAAGCAGCAAGGCCTGGTGGTTAGTGAATTCAGGAGCAGAATGCCTAGGCTTTGATGCCTCGTTCCATCCCTCCCAAGCTGTATAACTATGGATAAATTACTTACACTTTCTGTATCTCAGTTTCCTCATCTGTGAAATAGGAACAAGGACAGTAATAGCGTCTTCCCAGTTAGGGTTGCTGTGAGCACTGAGTGAGCGAATACCCACAACGCTTGGACAATGCCTGGCATTGAAGTGCTCTGTGTGCTAGCTATTACCAGTAAGGGAACATGGAGAAAAAGGCAGGAAAAAATAAAAAACCCTGTTTTTTTCTGCAGTCCTGAGGAAGACGTGGTTCATTCTGTTTCTCTCCATGTTGGCTCAGAGAGCTCAGTGTGCCAGGTGGAGGGACACTGCAAAGCCATATTGGCACAGGGACGATTCACACTGATTCTCCATGAGCTGTTTTATGATTATTTTTCCTTCCTGATGAAATTATTCTTTAAAAGTACTGAATATGTCAGGATTTTGAGGTGGCAAAAATTTTCTTTTTCTTCTTTCTTTCTTCTTTCTCATGAATCTCTGCCCTGTTCTCAAACCCATCTACCATTTGGATCAAGGGAAAAAGGGAAGACGGGAAAGAGGATTCTAGGACCCTCTGTGCTGAAGTGGGAAGGCATCTTTCTAGCTGGTGTTTCGGGCCACTCCTTTGCTAGCACATGCGAGGGAAGGCCAGTGCCACCCACTTTCTGAGGATGTCCACTTACCAATGTCTCAGTGACCCACAAGGGAAATGAAAAGCCATTTCTCTCTCAACAGACATGAACTCTGATCCCTACGTCACGCTGGGAGAAGAGAATACCAACATCAAATACCCAAACCCTGAAATCAGAGACAGAATGACGTGTAAAATCTTTCTAAGGGTGGAGTAAATGTAACTTAGAAATCCTGTCCATATGCCTGATAGATATTTTGAATAGGGAATAAAGAACACATTGTTTATTGAACTCTTATCCTTTGCCAAACATCTACTCACAACATCTCATTTAATCTTTCCAGCAAATCTCTGAAGTTAAATTAGGCATTACAGCTAATTTAAACCTAAGGAAGCCAACGTTCGGAGATATTGATTAATTATTCAGGGTCTACAGCTGAGGGTAGAGCCTGAGTTAAATTTCTTTGACTCTGAAGCTGTTTTTCTTCTACTGACTTCACATTTTTTGAAGGTTGATAAATGCGTGTCTATACTAACAGTTTGTCTTTCTAAACAAAAAATGGAAGGAAGAAAGGAACATGCTGGTCGTTCCACAGAAATATCCTATTGTAGGATTGTGATGTGTTTCCAAAGTATTCACATCAACATGCCTTCCTTTAAAGATGTATCAAACATAAATAGATGTCATTCATATTAGGGGTTCTTTATGAGGTCTCTGATTCCTCTGAGGAAATGCTGTGAACACGGGATGCTCTCCCCGGAGAAATCCACAGGTGCATGTGCACACACACATTGCTATAGAGCTGCTGGGGCTCACAGGTGTCCTGAAGCAAGTGATTAAGAAGCTTAAAAGAATGGAGTTTTCTCCCTGCCCCATCTCTTCCCTCTTTGTAACTGGCCTAGGAAGTAGCACCAAAGACAAAGTTTTATTATCTACATTCACTGATCAAAGAGTTTTCAGGAGTCTACTCTGTTCCAGGGACTGGACCGGACATGGAGGCTACAGTGGTAAAGGGCCAGGACTTTTCCCCTCAGGGAGCCTATGGGCTAAAGAGGGGGAGAAAAAGGGGGAGCAGATGTTATCAATAAGGTAGACGCTAACCGATGACTGACACTGGTGCTTACAGGAATGGATTGGGGAGCCAAGGGAGAGCCAGTCCTACAGAGATTTGAGGGAATGGTGACTGCAGTGGACATTTGGCATTATGTTTGCCTGCCCAGCATTTGAACCCCTTCTCATACTTGGAAAACATCACCGCCTTAACCAGCCATAACCCTTATGAGCACAGACCTCTTCCTCCTTTAGAAGCCAAAAAATGCTAGATACTTGTTCATCAGCTTCCTTTGTACTTAGGACACAGCACTGGCTTAATCTCCCTCATCAGGTGTCCCCACCCCTTTCCAGTTTTGAATGAGAGGCTGGAGCAGCCATGAAGCAGGTTCAACACAGTGGGTACACTATGGAAGCAGCAACAACTGCAACCAGTTTCCAGAGGTGACCAAGGCAGTGGTTGGAGGGGCGTCATCTAATGCCTAGAACTGGTGGTGGTGACACTGCCATGCAAACTGTCTGTGCCCTGTGGTCACGGTTGTGGTAGCTTAAGCAGGCTGGTTTTGCAGCATTGCTAGGCCATGTTCCTGGCTGCCAGCCATTGCTTCTGACCCTCCCAGAGATACTGTGACTTACCCAATACCCCTTGCAACTTGGATTAGCCAGTGTCAGTGTCTGTGACTTCCATCTGGCACCCCGGCTGCTGCAATGATTTTCTGTCACCAGCACAGAGGTGAGTGGTGGTTTTGGTATGTGTTTGACCCCCACAGGTTCATCATTCACATATAACTGGTAAGGTATCCAGTACCTAACACCAAAGTATATTAATAGGAAGAGAACCAGAGCTGATTTATCATGTCACTTGCTTGTTTTTTAATAAAGTTATTTTATTCAACCTTTAGTTTCCTGAACACTTAGTCTCTAAGTCTTCATATCTATATAAATATAATATATGTTTATGTTCATATATCTTTCCACTCTCATTTTAAACTAGGTTAATGAGCCCAGTTAACATGCATTTGGTGAGTGATGGATATGATCCAGGCAATTGATGGAGTAGATACAAGGAAGTATAAGATGTGGTCCCTGCTTTGAGGACCCTTATAATTTGGTAAAGACACATACAAGACATCAACATGTATCCAGATAAAAATCCGGTTCCTCAACTACCCATTCCACAAGCCACACAAACAACAAAAACTAATCATATTATATAAACAGGGGGATGGAACTTGTAGATTCTAGACACTTGCTAAAATTCCCTCATTATTATAGTCTAGCTCAAGACTGGACTCCAGATGGACATGCTTTGACAACTTGTTGAGACAATTCAGTTAGAAGTCATCATCAACCCACCATCCTCCATAAATAAACAAATCAACCACATTCACATAGTAAGATCTTTTTCTCACACTTTGCCCATAGCTGCAACTCAATAAATGCTTGTTGACAATATTTATGACAAAGCCAAGTGGATGGCAGACAGACCAGAAGGAGAGTGGTTTTGTATTTCCATTTTGATGTAAAGTTGCCTCAGAGCTCTTGCTTTAGTAAAAACCTTAATACAGTTATTATCTGACTGAATATTCTGATTCCTTTGAGCTATCACCTTAAAGGTTCCCAGAAAAGTTTGAAAACCGGAAGAGGATGAGAAGTGCAGGCCTGAATTAGAAGCACATTAAACAAGTTCTACAGAGAAGCTTGTGCAAGTTTGTCCCTGGCTGGTGTCATTAACACACTTTTTTTTTTTTTGTTCCTAGCACCAAATTTAAAATAAAAGTTTACGAAAAACACAGTGGAAATAGAGTATATGAGCCTTGCATTTAGAGGTGCCATCTGTTCAATTTTTCACCCTCACAGTCAGAGCGTTAATGTCTCCTGTGCAAAGATACCATTTGTCAGCATTTTCTGTCATTTGGAGTCACTAAACAGTTCATTTTTTATTCTTTGCCCTAAGTCAGCTGAAATTCTGTAAGTGCAGATGTCTTGAGGTTTGTGTGTATTTTCAGGCACCTCCTTGTTTGAGGGAATTTCCTTTCAAAAATCTATTAGGAGGAGGGACAGAACTGGAAACTGACCTTACTTATAGTTATCCAAAAAATTCTGGGAGAAATGGGGAAGGTGCAGGGACTAGCTTCCCCTGTGGAATGGTTGGTATCTATCTTTATGATTAACTTCAGCAAGACTTAAATGAGTTTTAAAGGCCCTCATAAAGGAACTAGAGAAAGTCTTGGGAGAAGAAAAATATAATATTTCTACTGCAACTTCCAGTGATCTTATAAACCCTAATTAAGCCCTCATGGGGTATAAAATATCCCAACTTTTATAAATGACTCTGTAAACTAGACAATATGCAGCACTTAAATTCCCAACAGATACATATTCATTTTCAATAGCATTGTAGTGAAGGGAAGAATAAAAATATTCACTTTGAATATTTCACTGGAAGAAGAAAATAATCTATGATTTATTTTTGTACCCAGGCAAATAGCTCTGGTTTCTTGAAGTCTGGCTCTTCCTCTTGGATTTACAAATAAAAACTACAGGGTGTGCATTACTGTTGATGTCGTTGCCGTTGTGGTTATTTTCCAACCAGCTGCTCTTTTCTTTCTTTTTCCCCCCACCATCAAGAAGTGTGTAGGTTTTTAAATTAACTCAGTTATGATTTTTGCTTTGCCAGTAGGCTACTTTTTAAAAATCTTTTGAAATACATTTTTTTTTTTTTGCAAAAAACACTTGTTCTAGTTTGCTAGCTGCCAGAATGCAACACACCAGAGATGGATTGGCTTTTAATAAAAGGGGATTTATTTTGTTAGTTCTTCAGAGGAAAGGCAGCTAACTTTCAACTGAGGTTCTTTCTTACATGGGAATGCACAGGGTAATCTCTGCTGGCCTTCTCTCCAGGCCTCTGGGTTCCAACAACTTTCCCCGGCGTGATTTCTTTCTGCATCTCCGAAGGCCTGGGCTGAGCTGCGAGTGCTGAGATGAGGTATGCCGAGCTGCTTGGGCTGTGCTACGTTGAGCTCTCTCATTTAAGCACCAGTCAACTAAGTCAAACATCATTCATTGCAGCAGGCACGCCTCTTAGCCGACTGCAGATATAATCAGCAACAGATGAGGTTCACGTGCCATTGGCTCATGTTCACAGCAACAGAACTAGGTGCCTTCACCTGGCCAAATTGACAACTGAATCTAACTACCACAACACTGATTGGTTTTTTTAAAATAATAATAATGTTCTGCTTATTTCTAAAGGGAAAAAGAAAGAATACGAAGGAACCTACAGTAAAAACAAACTCTAGCATAAATACACCAGAGTTGGCATCAAGCAGGGGTAAAGTGGTCATAAGAACTGGAGAACTATGGATTATAGTAAATAATATAAGTATGTTTTTCATCAATTGTAACAAAGGTATCACACAAATGCAAAATACTAATAATAGGGAAAATTAAATGGGGATGGTATATGGGAATTCTGTACTTTCTACATGATATTTTGTAATCCTATAACTGCTCTAATAAACAAACAAGAACTGCAGGGAAAATAGGTTTATCTACTAAGGTAAAATGGATACGATTTTTAAATGTTCAAATGATCTTATTTTTAAAAACAACATGGGTGCTTGATGAGATGTGGTAACATCTTGTCTGTAAAAAGGACCAGTGAGCAATTAGGAAGCCAACATGTCTGAACTGCTTTCCCAAGAAAGAGGAAATCTGTGCAGAAACTGAATCCAAAAGGGATGAGTGATCCATCCAGATGAGGAAGCAGGCATAGAAAGGGAAATAACTTCCCCAGAGTCAAACATTTAGTAAGTGGCAGAACTCAGTTGTGAAACTATACCTAAGTCCAAATTCTAAACTCTTAGCCACTATTCTAAACTGATTATCTTAGTTATTTGCAGGTGTAATTCACAAAGTAGGTGTTTGTTATCATGAATATAAGCAATTAATGTTGGTCTTTTGTGAGTTTGATTAACTTGGGATAGTCTCTAAGGGACTAACGAACTCTAGTTTATTGTTCTAGAACACATATGGTTAGCTGTTTGCAAGTATTTTTCACCAAAGTGGCATTCAGAAAATGTTAGCTATTGTTATCATGAATATTAGCAGTCACTGTTGGTTCCCTGAATTTTATTAGCTTGAGATTTTCTTCAAGCCTAATCATCTCTGGCTTACTTTTCCAGAAAACATTCAGTGTCTGACACCACCAGGCTGAAGACAAGACTTGGTCCTGGTCTCTATTGTAGAGCCATCCCTAGAAGGCTTTGCCTGACCATGTCTTGACATTTCTTTATCAAAGTGTTCTCAAATTACAACCGCCTAAAATCAGGATAGCTAAAATAAAGTTTCACAAGGTCACAAATTATTCAAGGAATAAAATATACCCAAAAAAGGAATGAAATATGTATCTTAGTTGGATACAAAATGTAATTCTGAGCTTCCCAACGGCCAAGGTGAAAAGGAAAAACCGGAATGACTCATACCTCTTACTGTCTGGTAAACAAAGGAATTTACCATTTATTCAGGAGTGGCAAACTTTGTGATACTAAAACAGAATTCATAAAGTATACTCATAGAATAACACTTAATAGTGTAATGAATTTCATCAAAAAACTGTTCTAGGCAAGGTCCACACATGTTCTTTACACTGGCACTCTGATTCCAATCAGAGTAACTATGATAAAAAGTATAGACACTGTGTTCGATTAAAGAACTGTTTAGGGAAGGCATTTCTAGTCTACTTCACAGCCTGCCACTCCGAATTGCTATAAGGATAGAGAATAAAGGACCTAGAGGAGCATTTATCCAGCATCCTTAGTCTCTTGCTTTTGATGGCAAGACAGAGGAGCCCATTCAAAACAGCTGTCTAGAGAGAGCCTGAAAAGTAAGCATGATATGTTGCTGACTGAAAAGAGATCTATGTCTTGGAGTTTGCCAAATTGGAATTAGATAAACAGACTGATTTTTGTTATGTTTATTAAGAAGCCCAACATGTAGTTTTGTCCCAACAGAGGACAATTTTAATTATAATTGTAACGAATATCTGCGTGGGAGAAACTGCCCCAGATGTGTCATGTGGCTATCAACACGTTAATAGGAGTTCTTCTACATTTGTCTCTATCACTTTAAATACTTTTTCCTACTTAACCAAAGTGAAGAAATATATACTTGCAAATAAATCTGTCTATGTTTATATCTATATTTCTATCAGATATCCATCTCCATATATCCATGTGTGTGTTTTGGTTCCATATAAATGTTTTTAGTTCCCCTGCTAAATAAATTTGAGAGCTATTATTCCATAAGTTATTTTTATATGTATGACTGGAATTTCATGGTCCAGGCTTAACAAATTTAATTTAACTGTACTTTGTTGCCAATTTTTGTTATTTATTTATTTATTTATTATGCTAAAATGGACATTCTTGTCCTTAACTCTGTGTACATCTCAACTATTTCCTCCAGATAAACGCCGAGAAGTGGGATGACTGACTAGGAATAATTGTTGCACTTTTGGTACAGATTTATTAATAGTCACAGTCCAACTAATTTCCATTTTCTGGGCACCTGCACTATTCTCACAGTTGATAGACACCTCTCACATCATCCTCTCAGCAACCTCACAAAGTTGGTAATATTTTTCTCATACAAATGACAGACCCGAAGCTCAAAAAATTTGAAGTACCCAGAGTCACAAAGCAAGGAACAAGGTGTGCTGAAATTTAAAGATCTCAGGGCTCTGCCAAGCTGCTACCTACACTCAAACTGCACCCTGCTTCTTACTCAGGAGAATGAATAACCTGCTCTCTCATTCCGTCTTCTTCAATATCTAGTTGGAGTCCTATTTTCCACAATTGTACTTGAGCCTACCATGGGCTCCCAGCCCCTTATTTAAGGTGGGAGCTTGAACCTGCCAATTGCCTGGCTCTCCTGGTTTTGTTTAACAGGGGTAACATTTTAACGTGAAAAGTACTGTCTTGAGTCTTATTTTAAGTTGTGAATATGAGATCGGGGCTCCTTTGCAATCCTGCTGGGGCTACAAGCCGGCATATGACCGCCAAGTTCTCTCTGCATCCTGGCGTTGGAGGGTACAGCCACCGAGAGGGCAGTAGAGGATGGGGGGAGTGGCAGCAATTACACATTAACGAAAACGAAGTAATAACTTTCCTTTGGTCTCATATTCAGCAATAATTCACTCAGCAGAATTAGTTCTTTTTTCTATTTAGACCAATACCCCTGACTTATGGATGTCTCTGTGAGCCAGATTTCATGGTCTGTGTCAGAAATCTCTCCCAACCCTTGTAAGTTGTGTTTTGTTCTGTGCAACTACATTTTTGAATGCTCATGAGGCTTATTCATAACCACCCCCCACTCCCAGATGGCTGATTTTTCGCTCTCTCCCCACCCCTGAGTTTGAAAGACACAGACCTCTTTAAATGCTGGGCGAAATCCAACACTAGATCCAGAGCATAAAATTCAGATGAACGTGCAATGTCCTGGCAGTGGTGCACCGCACCCCCACCCCTGCCTTTCTGGACTGGCTTCCGCATCACCGCGGACACTCTGTGCTCCTTCCCAGACCCTGATTTTGATCACTTTGGGCCCTCTGGGTGAACCAGACCCTCGTTTCACAGAAGTTCCTCCCTTTTGGACCTGAAACTCAGCTTGGGAAAAAATTGCCCTTCTTGGAACTCACCATGATCAGCCAGAGTTTTCTGTCCCGACCCTGACTTTTCTGTCCCGTCCCTAACTTTTCTGTCCCTGCCCTTCAGCCCCTGATTACAGGGAAGGATTTCTACTACTTGTCTCTGCTAGTTGGATCTCCTGGTCCCCAGTTCCAGAAACCCCCTCTGCACCGGCACTTCACGCTGGCTCCCATGCCTCCCTGCTGGGTGTCAGAGACCTAAGTTCTGAAGAGCTGCCCGGAGCCAAGAACCCCTTCAGCAAGAGAACATCTCCTGAGCATTGGAATTCTCTGGCTCAAGTTATCAATTAGGCATTCTCTGCCCGCATGCCACTTGCATTTTAGGTCATACTTTCTAGGGAGTTCCTAAAAGAAATCATAAGGCAGGCAAATACCAACTTCAAAATTAATTTAAAAAAATTTTTTCTCCCTAATAACATACACAAGAATAAACTTCAAATGGATGAGAGCTTTAAATGTAAAACATGAAACCATACTTGTATGGGAATAAAATATAGACGAATCCCTTCATATATGTTGAGTGTGGTGAATGGTTTTCCGACTATGACTCAAAATCAAAAAGTAACAAAGGAAATATTGAATTAAAAAGAAACTTCTGTATGAAAAAACAGATTATAAGTAAAGTCAAAACAAAAATGCCAAACTGGAATAAAATAGTTGCAACATTTTATTGAATTCCATACTTCTTATATATTAAAGAAGTAATCACAAAGGACTAATACTTCTTATATGTTTAAAAAAAAAACAAAACTCCAAAATCACAGGAGAAAAAGAGAAAAGTCTGAGAGGAGAATGGGAAAGAGATAAAAAGAATGGACCAAAAACATATAGATACATACATGCACATAATACATACAAATGTATATACAAATGACCCTTGTACATTAAAAGATGTTTAAACTCACTTATAATAAGAGAAGGGCAAGTTAAAATTGAATCTTTAAAACTGTACAGAGATATAATTTCACAGTATCTGATAGGCAAAAAGTAAAAAGTTTGATAATGTATTCTTTTTTTTTTTTTTCCACATGGGCAGGCACCAAGAATCAAACCCGGGTCCTCTGGCACCACAGGCAAGCATTCCTGCCTGCTAAGCCACCGTGGCCCGCCCTGGTAATATCCTCTTGATGAGACTTTGAGGAATTGGATGTGCTCATACATTGCTAGTTAACAATACCTCACAAATTACATATGCATTTCCTTGGTGAACCAGAAATTCAAGTTCCAGGAATTTACTCGAAAAGCCCCCCCCCCAAAAAAATGCAGAAAGTTATTCCCTGAAGTTACTATTTATAATTATAAATGACTAGAAATGACCCAAATGCCAACATCTAGGGGAATGGAATACTCACTCAGCAGGGCAGTACAGAAATGTTAAAAAAAATAAAAGAATGAAGAATTCTATGAACTGGCAGGTAGCAATTTTCAGATACAGTGTTAAGTGAAAAATAAAACAAGGTGAAAAAAAAATACAGATGCAGTATACTAGTTATACCAATTTTTTCCCCAAAAGAAATACAGGAATGATAAGCCAGAAATGAAATAATGTGTCTGTTTTCAAGAGCCGATAGCAACACAGTGGAAGGGACTGGGGCGGGGGGGGGGGGACACTTCTTTGAATATATAGCTTTGACTTGTAAATCATGTTTATGTTTTATGTACTTGTGCCAGTCTGAAACTATTATATGCCCCAGAAAAGCCATGTTTTGATCCTGAACCAATCTATGGGGGCAGCCATTTGTTTTAATCCTGATTCAATATTGTAGGGCAGAAAGTTTTAATTAGATTATCTCCATGGAGCAGTGGTGTGCCCAATTGTGAGTGTGACCTTTTGATTAGATGGAGATGTGATTCCACCCTTTCAAGGAAGATCTTGATTAGTTTACTGGAGTCCTTTAAAAGAAGACATTTTGGAGAAAGCTCAGAGCAATGCTGATGCTTAGAGAACAGTTGCTTCAGAGCCACACGAGACCCAGAACTTGGAAATGCAGGGCCAGCAGACCACACCATGTGCTTTCCCATGAGATGCTAAGCAAGCCAGAACCCAGAGTTGTTCCTGGCAGAGCTAAGTGAAGGCCCAGAGATGCTTAGAGAGGAAACCACTGGTATCCAAAGCTGGAAGCAATGGAAATGAGAACAAAGACTAGTAGACATCAGCCACACGCCTTCCCAGATCAACCTTCCTTGAGTAAAGTATCTTTCTCTGGATGCCTTAGTTAGGACATATTTATGGCCTTTGAAACATAAACCTGTAACTTATTAAAAATTTGTTCCATTCATGGTATATTGCTTTCTGGCAGCCTTAGCAAACTAATACAGTACTTAAATAAAAAATTAAATCAGAATGGATGGGAAGGCCCTAAAACTGAATAGAAACTGTAACAAATTAATCTAACTTCATATGAAATTGATAATATAACCACACAGAAGAAAAATAAGAACTAATCTAAATAAGTTTTGAGCACAGTCTTCTTTCTAACTGCATACCCTCAATAGGATATATTCTAAAGACAAAAAGAATTGCTAGGAATTCAGCTTGATTCAGTAAGTTTGTTGCCTGATAGTTGTATTGATATAGTGATTCTGAAGCACTATACTGTAGGATTGAGAAAATAAACTGACGTTGTTGGGAAGCAGGATCCTCACCATGGGAAAAGGGATATAACAAATACAGAATGGAGGAAAACAGAGAAAGAATTGTGTGATCTGGGATTAGAATGGGACACATCAGATATGTATGTGTGTATCTATGTGTATGTATGTCTGTGCATTTAAATGTGTCCTGTTCCAGGTTAGGGGGTGGGGTTGGAGGGTAGGATGGGCAGGGATTCAATGTTAGGCTCAGGGAGCACTCTGAGGAATGAGATCCAAACTCAAAGGAAATGAGACCGTCTTTACAGCACACTAGGGGAGGCAGTTTGGCCACGTGGAAAGAGCATGGGCTGTAGAGACCTGCAAAATGACTTCAAATTCTAGCACACCTTGTTCCTTTCTTTGTGACTCGAGGTGCTTCAATTTCTTTGCGCTTCAGGTCTGTCATTTGTATGGGGAAAATATTACTTACTTAGCAAGGTTGTAGAGAGGACGATATGAGAGCTATCTGTCAAGTGTGGGAACAGTGCAGATGCCCAGAAAAATGGAAATTGCTGTGTTACCATTAATAAATCCCAAAGACATACAAGCCCCCTGCTAGAGGGACATACAGTTTTCCTGGAAAGTCTGTATCAAAAGTGCAACGATCATTCCTGGCCTTTGAATCAGTCATTCCACTTCTCGGAGTTTATCTGGTGAAAATGACCGAGAGGTACAACTGAGAGAGTTATGGATAAGGATGTCCATTTTGGCATATAAATAAATATTTTTAAAAATGGCAACAAAGTATGGTTAAATTAAACTTGTTAAGCCTGGACCATGATATTCTAGTCACACATATAAAAACAATTTATGGAACAATAGCTTTCAAACCTCTTTAGCAGAAGAATCTAAACATTCTTATATAAAGTCCATCTATAAACATATAGATAGAAGTCAGACAGACTGCTCAATCGATAGATTTATTTGACACTATATATTAATTTTAGTTTGTTAATTAAGGGTAATTATCTTGATTAAACTCATGCAGGCAAACTGTAGAGCTAGGTAGTATCCCTTCTACATTTCCTAGTTGGCATTCTTTGGTAAAGAAAAACTTTCGCTTCTCCCTTTCTCCCCAGAACTCCAAGGTTTTTGCTTTGAGTATCACTATGGACTCATGGATTCTTTGTGCGTGAAACCACAACCATCATTATTCTTTCTTCTGCTCAACCCAAATTAAGCAGAGGGAGTCCCTTTAGTTGGCTCCAGCATCTTTCTGACACATCTCCATCAATCTATGAGCACTTCTTTGTTTTCTGGGCACAAGATGTCACAGGCTTACCTTGTGCTTTCCCTACCCCAACAAATTTCTCTAAGGAGACTTGATTTCTTTTAGTGGAGATCTTGGTATTTAGAAACCAAGATCTGGGCATGAAGAATGCTCATTGCTCCTAGAGTGTCACTGCTCCCAGTCTTTCCAACGGGCAGACCCTCAAATGTGTTATCATCTAATTCCAGATTTAAAAAAGAATAATTTTTGCATCAGGGTAAAAAATACCAAAATGTAAGTACTTACAGCTTTAGCCTTTTCTCTTCCCCTTTTGACCCCTTTGCGGCTGACTGGAGTAAGGGGTAGGGAGATTATTTGGAAGAATAAATATAGAATAATTGATGTATGCAAGGCATGGTGCATTTCTCTGCAGCATGGGACAAGGGCATGTGAGAGAAGCAAGCTGGGGTCTGAGAGAGACAGAAGGGATGTCGAGGAGGCAGCTACAAAGAAAAGTAGACTTTTCAGAAGGGAGATGCTTACAAAGGGTTTTAAGAAGCTTTTTCTGTTTCTTGTATCATGAAATTTTTATTGTTGCCTCATCAAGAGACTTCCGTAGAGACATTACTTTTCCAGACCATTTGGTTCTGATTTGTGTTTCTCTTAATGGTAACACCAAGCACAAACAGTTAAAGCAAGTGCAAGAAGATCCAGGATTTTTATTTGGATTATGATTGTTAAGGGAGCACTTCACAGAAGAAACTGAATCTCACCAATTCCTATCTTCAGAGTGGTGGAATGGAAAGAAATTCACTTTAGGATCAGAAGTGGTTTTGTGTTCCATTTCACCACCTCGTAGGTATACAATCTTGGCCAAGGTACTTAACTTTTCTGAGTCTTATTTCTATCTGGAAAAAACTGTTAGCACACTTGGAAATGAGCAACGAATTAACTGGTGTCCTTTCAGTGGAAAGCTGGGTGTTGTCTAAGCCAGAGATTTTTATCTGGGGAAGATTTTATCCCCTTGAGGACACTTAGTAATGTCGGGAAACATTTTTGGTTAGCATAACTTGGAAGCTGCTGCTGGAATCTGGTGGATATAGTCAGGGATGCTGCAAAACATTCTACAATGCACAGAACAATCCTATACTACAAAGAACTATCTGAACTAAATTGATCCTCCAGGGTTATCTGATTCTTTAGGGATCTATGCTTTCATGTTTTTGAGCTATTTTATAACCCTGTAATTTGTAGAAAACTGATAGTGATGCAAATGATTCTTGTTCATACAGATACAAATGAATTTGTTCCTAGTGGAGATGCAATTGATTATTATCATGCGGATATTGACCAGTTTGCCTCTATTAGTAAATTCATGCCAACATCCTTCTTTGCCTTTCTATATGTCTGTTCAAAGGGTGTGCTGGTTTGAATCTATGGTGGACCCCAGAAAAGCCATGTCCTTTAATCCTCATTCAATATTGCTGGGTGGGAGCATTTTGATTGTTTGCATGGAGATGTGACCCACCCAATTGTGGGTGGTTACTTTTGATTAGATGAAATCCATGGAGGTGTGTCTCCACCCACTGAGGTGGGAGTTGCTTACAGGAATCATTTGAGGGAGGAAACATTTTGGAGAGAGTCCCTTTTTGTACAGCCATGAAAAAGCCAGCAGACGCCGCCATGTTTGCCACGTGCCCTTCCAGCTGAGACAGAAACGTTGAACGTCATTGGCTTTCTTGAACCAAGGTATTCCCTGGATGCCTTAAATTGGACATTTCTATAGACTTGTTGTAATTGGGACATTTTCTCGGCCTTAGAACTGTAAACTAACAACTTATTAAATTCTCCTTTTTAAAAGCCATTCCGTTTCTGGTATATTGCATTCCGGCAGCTAACAAACTAGAACAAAGGGTTTTGCTTTACACCTTCATTTAACATCTTACTGGTTCTCTCTTTATTTAATGAGCTAAATAAACCTTTGAAGAATGCATATGTGCAGGAGAGTCATGGCTTTGCCCAATTAAAAAAAGTATGCTTTCATTCTCCTAACTGTAAAAGAGATTGCAATTAGATTAAACAGGGCCAGGTTTGTGACACGACCATGCCTGCACTTTGTAGGTGCTCAAGCAATGCCATTTTCTTCACCTTCTTTTCTTTCTTAGGTCTGCCCAGGAAAACTGTGAAATAGAATATTTGTCTTTGCTACACCAAGCCTCTTCTTTCTTCATCCTTTTGTCCCTTATTTTTGAATGTTCTTTCCTCTTCTAAAGACTCTGAGAAGTGCCAGATCTCTGCCCTTACTTCCAGTGAAAACTATTCTCAGAAAGAGAATTCATAACTATTATTTACACCTTAGAGTAAATTTAATTCAATATGTCACCTCTTCCAGGGACTTTGATAAAAGAAGTGAATTATTAACATACCCTTTTTAGGGAATAACTTTGTAAGGAAAGCGAGTTTTGTGATAATCCAGATACAGCATCACAAAGATGCTCTATCTTCCAGCCAAATTAAACTCAAAGTTTTCTCTGGGAACCATTGAGATCAGCAGGGGATGATGACAAGTAATGTATTTAATACAAAGGATCCATGAAGCCTAAATTAAAAGGGTTTAGCAAAGCAAAGTATGCACATTATGTTTTTAAGATCACATGAAATGACAGCACAGTTCAAGATGAATAGGATGGGAAGGGATTTAACTTTTAGGAATTCTGTGGCCTTTTCAAAACATTTGAAAATGTAATATTTTCTAAAGGATTTCTTAATCATTCCTGTCTTGTCCACTGTGGAAAAAAAAGTGATGCTTGCATTTTTCTGTATTTCTGAATCTCTGCCATTTGGACCTATTTAGCAAACTCTCTCCTGAGATGTAATACAATGTGAATAAAACACAGCCCGATCCATAACAAATACAAATCGTATTCATTTATCCTTTGGAGTACAAACTTCAACCGTAACTAAATACAATATGCTGGCTCTTTTTGTGTTTTTTAAGAACTTTTGAAGCAGGTTTGTGATGAATAGATTTTATAGGATTATACAGTTATAGTTTGCTTTTAAATATTTCAGAAAGAAATCATAAACATGACCTCATATGTTAATAAATCAATTATGGAATGCTGTTTTATACATATGTTCAAAATATGACCCTATCCAAAACTTCTTAAACGAGTACCAAGAAAAAACTTTAAACTGTTTGTTATTTAGGAGGCACTCGTTTACAAAATACTGTGTGCAGAATTCCACTGCTCCATATAAAGCTAAAAAAACAAAACCAAAACACACACACCATTTTCTTCAGCCTTTATATTGTTTGGAATATATTAAATATTAAAGCCATGTTAAGGGTGTTACATTTGCTCTATCTCATTCCAAACTAAGGGGTTAAGGCAAGAGAGGGAAAAAGCCTACCAAATGGATTGAGTCACTCACACAGACCTCATAGGAGTCCACATTCTCGATTCTATTTTATTTTTTTATGTTTACATTACTTGTGGCTGCAAAAGGTCAGAAACCATGGCAGAGTGTGGTAGCTTTGTTACAATTAATGAAAACGTATCTCAATATTATTGTTAACTATAGCCCATAGTTACCTTAGGTGTTTTTCCCCCACATGCCACCCTATAATTAACACTTGTAATAGTGTCACACATTTGTTACAATTCATAAAGAACATTCTTTTATTTGCACAGTCCATCATCCACAATAGGGCTCACTGTGTTATATGGTCCCATGTTTTGTCTTCTAACTTTCCTAGTAATATACGTGACCTCACCTTCCCCTTTCAACCACATTCATAAATCGAATTCACCACTATTAGTAACACTTACAATAATGTGCTACCATCACTACTAGCCATTTCCAAACATTTACACTCAACCCAAACAGAAATTGTATACAAATTAAGCAGCAGCTCTCCATTCTCTACCCCAACTCTAACCCCTGGTAATCTAAATTCTAGATTCTAACTCTATGAGTTTACTTATTATAATCAGTTCATATCAGTGAAATTACACAGTACTTGTCCTTTTGTGTCTGGCTTATTTCACTCAACATAATGTCCTCAAGGTTTTCCATGTTGTCACATGCATCAGAACTTCATACCTTCTTACAGCTGAATAATATTCCACGGTATGTATATACCACATTTGTGTATCTATTCATCAGTTGATGGACACTTGGCTTGCATCCATCTTTTGGTAATTGTGAATAATGCTGCTGTGAATATTGGTGTGCAAATGTCTGTTCGAGTCCCCATGAGTAAAACAGTCTATAAAGAGGAGATGTTATGATTGCCTATGTAGAAAACCCAATGGAATGTGCCAAAAAGCTATTAGAATTAATAAGTGAATTTAATAAATTTCACAGGATACAAGATTAATTTAGGAAAAGTAATTGTATTTCTACATACTAGCAATACATAATTGAAAAGTAAAATTAAAATATTATTTACAAAAGGATCAAAAATAAGAAGTAGGGGAATAACTCTGACAAAAGATGTGAAAGATAAGACATTGAAAAATCACAAAGTGCTGCTGAGAGGAATTAAGGAATTAAGGAGGTCCTATATAAATGAACAGATATATTATGATTATGGATCTGAAGATTCAATATTTTTAAGAGTTCAATTATGTACAGATTGATCTATAGCATAACACCAATCCAAATCTCAGCAGGCTTGTTTAGGTAAAAATTGATAAATGTATTCTAAAATTCATATGGATATATAAAGAACCAATAATAGCTAAAACAACTCTGAAAAAATATTTCAAGATTTACTATATTACTACAGTACACAGTAAATCAATACAATGCATACTGGCATAAAGATAGGCAAATAGATAAACGGAACAGAAAATAGTCCAGACCCACTCATAAATGGAAAACTGAATTTTGACAAAAGCACAAGGGCAATTCAGTGGAGAAAGAAAAGTTTCTTCCACTGTTGGTGCTGGAACAGTTGAATATCCATAAGCAAAGAAGTGAACTTGATCTGTACCTTGTACCATATGCAAAAAATTAACTCAAAAATGGATCATAGACTTAAATGTAAAACTTTGAACTATAAAACTTCTAGAAGAAATGATAGGAGAAAACTTTTGCGGCCTTGGGTTAGAAAAAGAGTTCTTACATATGACACCAAAATCACGATCCATAAAAGAACAAAATGATAAAATGGAATGCATCAAAATGAAAAAAAACTTTTCTGTTTGAAAGACTGTTTAAGGGAGTGGAAATACAAACCATATACTGAGAGAAAATCCTTGCAAACTATGTATCTGATAAAGAACATGAAAGTGTGAATAACTCTCAAAACTCTATAAATAGAAAACAACAACAGCACAAAATTTGGACAGACATTTCAGCAAAGATGTGAGTACATAAAAAGATGCTCAATAGTCATCAATAATCATTAAGAATACACACACTAAAACCACAGTGAGACACCACTACACATCTATTAGAATGTCTGAGGCAGGCCACGGTGGTTGAGTTCTCACCTGCCATGCTGGAGACCCAGGTTTGATTCCGGGTGCTTGCCCATGCAAAAACAAACAAATAAACAAACAAAAACAAACAGAATGTCTGAAGTCAAAAGGATAACTGTACAACTACTGATGAGAGTCTTAAAGGATACAATTACTTTGAAAAACAGCTTGGCAATTTCTCAAAATGTCAAACAAACACCTATCATACAATCCAGCCATACCACTTCTACGTATTTACCCAAGAGAAATGACAGCACATGTCCATAGGAAGACTTATACATGATGTTCATTGAAGCTTTATTTGTAACAGCCCCAAACTGGTAATAACAAAAAGTCAATCAACAGGAAAGTGGCTAAATAAACTGTGGTATATCCATATAAAGGAATATTACTCAATAATAAAAAGGAGTGAACTGTTGATACAGGCAACAACACAGATGAATTATGCCGAGTGAAAAAGCCAGATAAAGAGTACATACTACCTGATTTTATTTATATAGAATTTCAGAAAATAAAACCTAAGTCATAGTGTCAGAAATCAGATCAGGGTAGGGACGAAGTTTGGGATAAGCAGGAGGAATTACAAAGAGATAAGAAGAAATTTTTAGGGGTGATGGACCTGTTCATTATCCTAATTGTATTGACGGTTTCACAGGGCAAATTTTATCAAATTGTACACTTTAATAGATGCAGTGAATTGTATGGCAACCATTCCTCAGTAAAGTTGAGGATAAAAAGGACAAATATCCATTTAAATAAAATTAAATAAATAAAAGGTACTTGGTCATTTCTCCAAATCTCTAGGCTGTACAATTACTGGCCAGAAACACTGCCTAATTTCAAGCCACAGAACTGTTGATGTTAAGGACTATATGTGTCATTTGCACCTACACACACAACCCCCCACCAGCACTGAACCCCAGTGCTGCCATTAGCATCACTGTCAACACCCCAGGGTTAACTGGATCATGTCTCCACTTCCACACCAGAAAGGACTCTTTGTGGTCCCTGCTTTTCTGAGCTCAAAGCCCAGATGGCTGAACCTGAACCTGACTGAGAGAACCTAGGTCATACGCCCAGGCCCTAGTTTCAAGAGAGGCTGGGAAAATGAGTGTCTGGATTCTCACGTCCCACTGCCTTGCCCCAAACCTCATATGCTGTCTACCTGATGCGGTATTGGTAAGTGTCCCCTGCTCCCCGAGATGCAGAGGCTGTGTTACTCATCTTTGCAAGCTCCACTCTCCCAGGAATCAAGTAGGTACTTGGTCACTCCTTCTAAAATTGAATCAGATTATAGGTAAGTGTCTCTTTCCCTCACAACGCGCCTAGGGTCTTCTAAATCCCTTTTAGCCTGGAAAATCTGGCTGGTTCCTGAAACCACGCTGAGTTGAGTAAAGACCAAGTCTTACTTACCTGTGCCGGGATACAAAGAGATTCCAAGAATCCTCCCACAGCTTTGAACGCCATCCTCTGTGTGCCCTTCTCAAGTCTGCAGAGGGTAAGAAACAACACTCAAAGCTTCCAGCTCCTCTTGGAAGAGTGGACCACCAGGTTGGGGCGATAAGCTGAAGGACTCAAAAGATAGAGGAAGCAACAGGATGGTGGAGACCCGGGGCGGCCTATCAAATCCCGCTCTCTCCTTACTTCCTACGTGACCTGGGTCAAGCTGGCTTCCACGAATGGACATCTTTCCTCCCTGCCTACAGCTTGCGTGCACCCTCCTTCCGTGAGAGCGCCCCCACTTCCCTCTGGGTAACCTGCCCTCCTCACCCTCTGCTGGTGGCTTGGTCCCTGGCTCAGCGTGAAGCACGGTCCGGGGCCTAAACGGGCGCCCTGGACACGGCGGCTGCCCCGGGCTGGGCACTTGTACCGAAGCAAGTCACTCCATGCTTGACCTGCAGCGCCACGGGACCGCTCAGGAGACCGCGCATGCGTGGTGCTTTCGCCTCTGCCCATCCGTGGGAATTTCAAATCACGCAGCCTTTCGCGGGAGCTGGGGATCCTTCCCGCCAGCTACTCCCCCAAAGCCACCTGCCCACCTTGGTTCTTTCTTCATTCTGGAAAGAACCGGAGCCTCTCTCCTTGGGGAATGCATTTTTTTTCTGTTTACCGTGTAAATAACAAACTTTATTTCATATCTGTTGATGCCTGTGTGTCATTCATCCTTTTGTCTGTAGAAATTACGGGAGGGGGGGAGTGGGGGGGACAAGACCGGGGGTGGGGGTGGGGGAGGCACTGCTTTTTTTTCCTGCAAGTTTTGAGATATATTCACATACTATATAATCCATCCAAAGTATACAATCAGTATCTCACAGTGTCATCACCTAGTTGTGCAATTATCCTCATTCAATTTTAAAACATTTTCATAGTTCCAAAAAGAAAAATTACAGACATGAAGAAAGAAAGCCCTAAACACCCCACACCAGGAACACTGCTTTATATCCTCAAATCCTAGCACAGAGTTTGGCACAAAGTTGGCTTCAAATAATTGATCATTTGAATGAATGAATGAATAACTCTCCATCCAGATTTGGGCCTTCACATCTAGGCAACAAGCCTCACCTACTGCCCACTGTCACTGCACAGAGGCTGCATCGGCCTGAGCTCTCCAGTGGAGACATCTGCAGCGACATGACAAGTTAAACCAGATAATTTGGAGTATGTTAATTTCCCCCAATTTAGCTCTCACTCCTTCAAGTGAGAAGATATATGACTCTAAAATAAAGGGTTAAAGCACTCAACCCCTTAGCTAAGGATAACCCTTATAAAGTATATTTTTACTTGATTATTTGTTGACCAAAATCACAGCCTTGTATATATGGTTGAAAGAGCCCACAAAAAAAGGGTTTTGACTAAAATCACTATTAGTTTTTGACTGTACACAGCAG
>PVIY010027879.1:0-33766 GCA_004026745.1 Myrmecophaga tridactyla | reverse complement strand
GTGCCCTTCCAGCCGAGAGAGAAGCCCTGACCATGTTCGCCATGTGCCTTTCCAGATGAGAGAGAAACCCTGAACTTCATCAGCCTTCTTGAACCAAGGTATCTTTCCCTGGATGCCTTTGATTGGACATTTCTTTAGACTTGTTTTAATTGGGACATTTTCTCGGCCTTAGAACTGTAAACTAGCAACTCATTAAATTCTCCCTTTTAAAAGCCGTTCCATTTCTGGTATATTGCATTCCAGCAGCTAGCAAACTAGAACACTGTCTTTGACATTTGAAAATCTGAGTGGTAAATGTCTTGGAGTAGATCTATTTGTATTTATTATGTTCGGACTATGCTGTACTTCTTGTATCTGTAATTTTTTATCTTTCATAAGAGATGAGTAATTTTCATTATTTCCTTCAAAAGTCTTTCTATTGCTTTTCCCTTCTCTTCTCCTTCTGGAACACCCATGACATGTACATTCATGCACTTCATGTTTTCATTCAATTCCCTGAGACTCTGTTCATATTTTTTCCATTCATTTCCCTGTATTTTGTTTTGTGGTCAGATTTCAGATGTCCAATCCTCTTGTTCACTAATCCTTTTTTCTGCCTCTTCAAACCTATTGTTGTAGTTTTCCTTTTTCTTTTTCATCTCCTCTATTGTGCCTTTCATTCTCATAAGTTATGTGATTTGTTTTTTTAAAAATTTGGGTTTTTCTTTATCCTCACCGAATGTCTTCTTTATAAGCTCCTTCAACTCATAGATTTGATTTTTGATGAGATTTTGCAAGTCTGTTGAAACATCATGAATTAGTTGTTTCAATTCTTGAATCTCATTTGGAGTTTTGGTCTGTTCCATTGTTGAGCTATATCTGTGATTTTCCTAGTATGACTTGTTATTTTCTGCTGGTTTCTAGGCATTTGATCTCCTTAGTTTATTTGGGGCATTGCTTTCACTCTTTTACCTAAGATTTTCTTGCTGGATGGCTTTGTTTTCTATCTGTTCTTTGACATTCAGTTGAATTGTTCTGGACCTCTAGCATACATTCTCTTTAACTGATCAGAATTTTTTAGTTCTTGTTTTTTTTTTTCTTGCCCTGCCTATAAGGAGGCTTTTTTTTTTAGAGTCTCATTAGATATTATCAAACTCAATCAGATTTTCCCAGACCAGACAGTCCCACATCTCAGGAAGAGAGAGTAGCCAGCATCAGTTTTCCCTGAAGCTGAGATCCAGCAGCTTGTCAAACTTTCCTATGAAGCTTCTAGACTCTATGCTTTTCCTATCTTGCCTAGCATGTTGTGCTTCTCTGTCCACAGCTTTCCACCAGTGTAAAGTGATTCAGTGCCTTTAATTTCAGCAGACTCTCCCTGCCAGGAATGTTTTCAAATAGAGTCTGAAGTAGTAGGTGAGCTTTGATTTCTTCTGTTTTCCCAGTGCCTGGAGCCTAAATTTCCTGAAGGAGGGCCTCCATTCCAATTGTTAATTTAGGGAAATAACCCTTTTTCATCTGACTAGTTACCCTGTCTCTCAGGGTACCCTGCCTTAGACCCTTGCCTAGAGCAATTCTGGAGTCTGAGAGTGCTTGCAGTTCTATTTAATGAGCTGTTAAGATATTAAAAAAAAAAAAAAAAAAAGTAAAAAGGCTTTTGAGAGCCAGATGCCTGATCTCCAAGTTTGCCAATCATGAGCTTGGTTTAGTATGTGGCTCTAAGTATCCCCAGGCTCTATATGCCCCCTTTTCTTGAGATCTCATCTGTTCCACACATTCCAGACTGTAGTTTGCTGTGTGTCCAGTTACTGATGCCCCCCAGCAGTTGTTCCATACAGTTCTTCCCTATTTAATAGCTGCTCTGGAGGACAAACTAAATTCCACACCTCACTGTGCTGCCATCTTGCCCTGATTCCACCAATGTCCATCTTGGACTCTAGATCTGTATATGGTTAAGTCACACTGTAATCCAGCCAATGACCTGCTGAAGACCTAGGGAACATCTCCTGGTGGGAAGCACAAGTTATGTAAGGGATTGTATGCTGAGGTGTTTGACCAAAGGATGCAGGATCTACAATTGGAAAGAGAGAGTTTATTGAACTAAGCTCAGTCTCCCTAGATTCATATATTAGGGCACTGGCAAGGACCTCAGAAGATGGTGAAAACACAATTATATGATGACTCCTTGGAGCAAGGGAATGTGATGGCTCATACTAAACAAGGTTGAAATGCTTGAACTTCTGGGACATGAGTTGGAACAAACAATTAAAAAGCTTATAGAAGTAGACATGTAGGTACTGCTAGTAAACTTGCTACAAGATTCTATCCAATGTTAAGAACTGGAGTGTTCCCTATAACCAAGTACATAATAAATGCTCTGGGAAGGGAAATACAAATATCACTAAGGACTTCAGTGGTAGATTTTATGTATAGGGTTGATGCAGATGTAGGCTGTGTGGTAATGATAGGACAGAAACAGTGCCATTTGCTAGTACTAATCCATCAGGACATAGGTAGATATAATTATATAATGAAGGGCAAGCACACAGGGGAGTTTGGTTCAGAGAGAATTGTGCAAATTGTTAATATAACATAGTGCCCCAAGGAGACAAATGGATGGGCTTTCCACAAGAATGCTACTCAATTTGTAACATCTCCAGTTTGAATCAAAGTAGAGAATTAGGGTGGCTGAGGATAATGTCCCCCAGACAAAGCATAGTATTTTGCTTGGTTTTTAGATTTCAATCAGCTTTTGGACCTGGCACTCACTGAGCAAAGAAGAAGTTGAATTCCCAGGAGGAAGAAAATTATAGTGGTTCAGCACCTATGCACAGTACTCCTGAAAAGGATCATATGGCCATTTACTTAGAATACTGTGTATTGGAGACATAGAAATTCCCATTATTTTGAGATTTGTGGGAGGCATGTCCTGAGTTGGCTTTAAAACATGAAGACACAATCATGATCATGCCTACCATGTCATTAGTGTGAGAACTAAAACTATTAACTCCTAAAGGAAATTACAGAGAAGCATCTTCAGGACCTTTTGTAAGACAGTGGTTTCTTAAATACTACACCAAATGCAGAAAAAACAAAAATAAAACATAATTTAAAAAGGGCTTTATCAAAAAAAAAAACAACTGTCCATCAAAGGACTTCAGTATGAAAGTAAAAAGACAACCTATATAATGGGAGAAAAAATCTGTAAACCTCATAATCCAGTAGGGGTTAAAAATCCAGATTTTACAAAGAAATCATACAACTCAACAAAAAGAAACAAACAACTTGATTAGAAAATGGGCAAAAGACTTAAATAGAAATTTCTTCGAAGAAAATATACCAATGGTCCATAAGCACCATAAACATGCTCCTCATCATTAGTGATTCAATCACAACCACAATGAGATACCATTTCACACCCACTAAAATGGCTACTATTAAAAAATGAAAAGGAAGTGTTAGAGAAGATGTAGAGAAATAGAAACACTCATTTCTCTGGGTGTGAATATAAAATGTTGCAGGTACTCTGGAAAAGAGTTTGGCAGTTCCTCAGAAAGTTAAGTACAGAGTTGCCATATGCCTTTTCAATCATACTTCAAGGTATATACCCAAGTGAATCAAAAACAGGGATTTAAACAGATATTTGCATACCATTTTCATAGAAGCATCATGCATAAATGACAAAAGATAGTAGCAACCTCAGTGTTCATCAACACACTAATGGATAAACAAATGTGGTGTATACATGCAATGTCCTATTGTCCTGCCATAAAAGGGAATCTAGTCCTGATACATGCAACAATGTGAATGAAACTTGAAGACATCATGCTGAGTGAAATAAGTCAAAAACAAAAGGATTGTATGATCGCACTGATGTAATATAATGGTATAAGCAAATTCAAAGAATCAGAAAATAGACTACAGGTTGTCAAGGGTGGGGTGAGGCAAGGGAATAAGGAGTTAATGCTTAATTGATACAGAGTTTCTGTTAGGAGTGGTGGAAGGGTTGTGGTATGGCTAATGGTGAAGGTAGCACAACATTGTGAATAATGAATTATGAATATATATAATTCACAATATATAAATCAAAATATATAATTCACAATAATGAATTATATATTTACATTTTGTTAAAAGGGTAAATTTTAGGTTGTACACATGTTATCAGAATAAAAATTTTAAAAATAAAAAACACACAGGATTATAGATCACAAATAGTGAACTCGAATGTAAACTATGGACTACAGTTAATAGTATAATAACTATCATATTGTTTCATTAACTGTAACAAAGTTACCATACTAAAGCAAAGTATTAATAATATGGAAAACTACATTCATGTTGGGGGTATATGGGAACTCTACATTTTCTGCATGATTTTTCTGTAAGATTGCATCTTATCTAATAAAAAAAATTTTTAATATAATTCATTTTTCTATTCATTCTTTCATCCAAAAAATACAACTGTAAACCCTAATATATGCAAAGTATTTCATCCAGAAGAGGGGGTGAAATGGTGAATGAGAGAGAAAGAATCCCTGTCTGTGTGGGAAGTATATTTTAGTGGGAGTTTTCCAAAATGCTTCTTTGGTTATTGAATCCCAAACCTGCCAATCATCTCCCTTTGCCGAAAATTCTTTCTCCTCAGCTCTAAGGCAAAACACTATGTGTATATTTACACATTTGTAAAGATCCTAAGTAAATTGTTTAATGTGTCATCTCCACTTAGTATAGTAGCTCCTTTTATGGAAATTTAAGTTAAGTGAGCCTATCCTACATATATATATATATGTAATTTTCATAAGATATCTTAGTTATATTTCTATTTCCAAGGCCTGTAATAATGTATTGAGCATGGTAGGTGCTCAATTAAACTTTGTTTAATGAAAGACTAAGTAAATGAGAAGGCAGATCATTTTTTTACCAAGAGTGAGATGACTTCATGTGGAAAAGGATGGTTTCACCTCTTTATAGACTCTTCATCACTGTGAGGCTTGCTGTGTCTCAGTGGCTCAGTACACAGCAGTTATGACTAGAGACAATCCAGCCTTTTCTCAATACATCAAAGACTTAATGATGCTGGCTGACTCTGATACCAACACCACCCAATTGAAAGAGGCGCCGCATCCTTAATCGGATCTGCTTGGTCTTGATGGTGTAAACAACTGGATTGAGTACTGGAGGTGTGAGAAAGTGAAGATAGGAGAGCACGACGTGACTGCATGGGGAAGCCTGCTTTCCAAATCTGTGCATCATGGACAGGCCAATCATAGGTGTGTAGAACAGCAGCACAGCACAGATGTGGGAGACACAGGTGTTGAGGGCTTTGAGGCGCTCAGCCTTGGAGGCAATGGACAGCACTGTTTGTAAAATCAGCCCATAGGAGAGCACAATGAGCACTGAGTCCATGCCCAGAGTGGAAAGCACGACAAAGAGACCATAGGCACTGTTGATGTGGGTGTCAGCACAGGCCAACTTCATAACGTCTGGGTGCAGACAGTAGGAATGGGACAGCTGGTGATTCCAGCAGTAAGGCAGCTTCTTGAGCATGATGGGGGCTGGGATGTGGAGACTGATACTGCGCACCACGATGGCCAGGCCCAAGCTGGTAATTCGGGAGCTTGTAAGGATGGTGCCATAGTGCAGCGGGTTGCTGATGGCCACAAAACGGTCCATGGCCATTGTCAGCAGCACAGAGGACTCCATGATGGAGAAGGTGTGTATGAAGAAGAGCTGGGCCAAGCACGCATCCACTGCCACCTCCCTTAGACCCAGCATGTAGATGGTGAGCATAGAGGGCAGTGTGGAAGCAGACAGACCCAGGTCAGTCACTGCTAGCATGGACAGAAAGTAATACATGGGCTGGTGTAGGGAGGGCTCTGACCTCACCACCCACAGGATCAGGCTATTCCCTGTCAGAGATGCCACATACACGGCACACAGAGGGATGGAGAGCCAGGTGTGCACAGCCTCAAGGCCTGGGAGGCCTGTGAGAAAGAAGTAGGTGCTGGTGTGGTTGGAAGATGACATATTGATCTGGAGGGGCAGAACTCCAAACTTTAGCGTAATCACAGGTCCTGCAATGAAATGAATTGTTGAGTCATGACATGTAGTAGAAGCCCATTCTTTACAAAAATCCCCAAAATAGCCCTTTGAAAATCCATGCCCTTATAATTTGCCCAAGAAATCTTCCTGGTCCATAGATGAGGCCCTTAAATAAAGGCATGTTTGTACTGCTAGATGAAATCTTGTATTATACATGGTAAGCCTGGCTCAGGAGCCACACAAAAAAAATACCCCAAATCACAGAGTTTGCAAGATGGTTCTATAAAGTGAATGAGACAGACTTGGTTTCCACTGTTCATTATACATATTGGGAAATGAATTCTAAATTCAGACACAAGACTTCAAACTTGGGATAAGAATCCAGGAGTCCTCATTTCCTGTCATGTTCTTCTTTCATCATTTCACACTGCCTTTCAATAGGTATTCATACCATGTGGCAAATAAGAGAAATTTGCAGACATTGTCATAATTAAAAAATAATTATTTTAGTATGTCAACACTTTTGTGAGAGCACATCAATACAACATTCTTGTAAGAGCACACAAATACATGTACACAATTGGAAATGAGCACACAAATACACATACACAATTGGAAATGTCAACCAATAGCAAATATTTTATACATTATCTAAGTATTTCTAATTCTCTGAATGGATCTCTTTATGTGGTACATTAGTAAAATAAATAATTCTTAACTCATAGAATGGCAAAGTGGGTGCCTTAAAGCTTATCTTGAACTATTCAGGATTCTACTAATAAGAATCCAGAAATTAGAAATGGACAATTACTTGCCAATGTATCATGGTTTTGATTCACTTATAATATCACAATCTGGAATTTGATATTCTGCTCTCGATATATTTGCTCTCTTGTTCATTGGATACTATTTCATCTCCTGCTGTCTCAGCCACCTCCCTGAGGTTAATCCAGTATGAGTTTTCTTTTTTGACAACACAATATAGGAGAATTCTGTGTGAAAGCTTTTCCTCTTTCTTCTTAATCATAAACATAGGAGATTTCTGGAGTTTTCTAGGAATATTAATGAATAAATAGTAAGGATGATTTAATTTTGAGGGGTTTTAAACACATATTCAGAAGATTTTTGTGTTTTTTGTTTGTTTGAGATGACATTGATTTTCTCTGTTTTATTCCCTTTCTGGTCATCTGTTTAGTCCAGTATTCCTGTCTTTAAAAAGTAGGCTTACATAGTTAATCCTGCCACTTCTCTTCTGCAGGTAACAATGTCTTAAGCACAAAGCATTATATTTGTATTTCACTTAAAGCATTTTACAAAGATAATTAAAACATCTCAATACTCAGAAATTGACAGAGCATTTTTTGTATCTAATGTCAAGAATAAGAATCTTAATCTATAAGAACTACAGTATATAACTTTCCCAAAGCTACAGGGGTCATAAAAGGAAACCTAATTCCAGCTGACTCAGGGCTTTGCACTCTGGATATTGTTGCCTGTAGCTAAAACAAAACTGATTCTTGATGAAGGGTTCACAGACCTCATCCTTATATAAAAATAAAAACTGAAGACTGCCATTAATTCTTAATTTGTCATATCTTGTACATTGGTTCCTTTTGGTTTTTCCTCTTTCAATTTACCATATTATATCCATATTAGATATCTGTATTTTTATTCAATAATTAAGTGGCACTGTTCTGAAGGTATAAATAGAAGCCTTGAAAGAGTATTAAGGCACCAGTAATAAAAGAAATTTAGAGTCAAGTTTATTTTATATATGTGAAGAAATAAAACAATGTGGAAAGAGAAAGTGGTATTATATTAGATTAAGAGTTTAGGAGACAGGTTTCTAAGGAAATGGCCTTTGGGATAAATATTAACAGCAAGAAAGAGCCAGACAAATGCAGATGTGTGTGCATGTATGAGTGTGTCAATGATTGGTAAGAGATTTATAGGGAAGTGTCAGGAAAAAATCTCAGTTATTAGAGTTTGAGTTAATAAGCTGTAGCTATAGCTGGATTTGTGATAGAAGTATAAGAGATTAGAGAAGAGAGAACCAGAACCAACAAAATCACTTAAGAAAACTGCACTTCACTTATTAAGAAAACAAACACAACAAAACAAAACAAAAATAGCATAATTCATTGCTGTGCTGAATATATATCTAGTGCCTCTGAATGTCTTAGACAAAGAAGAAACCTGGCTCCTCAGTGCTCAGCTGTGACATGGTGCAAGCACAGCTATGTGCAAAACATGTTCTTTGGGATGCCCCAAAGTATGTAATCACACATGGTTAAAGAACAGAAAATGCATGGCAGTTGTAAAATACCAGGACTACTTTTTTTTTTTTTTTTTTTTTTTGTGGCTAGTAGTTTGTTGGGGCAAAGGACTAAGTTAATAAATATGCTGGCTAACTTCTTCTGCTCTAGGAAGTGGGGCAAGTTGTCTTACCCTCAATATAGCTTTATGAATCTCTAGTTACTGACAGATGGAACAAATCTGAAACAAGATAAAGAAATAATTTGAGACATTGGCTGAGAATTATACACTCAAATTTATTTCTGTGAATGCTCTTTATGAATTCCCCATCCTACATTCATTTTCAGTTTCTTCAAACTCAGAGAAAATCTTTAACATTTCTTTAACAAAGTGAAATGTTCCTTGCTTCACCCAAATATACCACATGCAGAGATATTACACGCAGAGCAAATGCTCTTAGTGTAAGCAGAATCAGGACTTCTAATTTGATTGCATTTACTAAGGCTTCACGAAAAAAATATTATGCTAAAAAGGCATTGAGATGCTCATAAATTTGAAATATGTCTCAATTATCATTATTTTTATATTTCACACTGATTTGTCTAGAAGAAAAAGAGTTTGGTGAGCTTGTGTTTGTGGTATTGATGTGATGCTTTTCCTTGTTTTAATTTTTAAGAAATACTTGTTGAATGAAGGAATTTAATGATAATAAGTGTGATAGCGTGGTTGATAAGGCAGGCACCCACTAGTCCTAACTACACCGCTCAGTGTGGAGGAGGGGAGGGTTCTTGGACAAATCACTTAACTCAGAACTTCCATAAATTGGCATATAGTAAAATATCAACTTCAAATATATTTTTCATCCTTAATTTATTCACATATTCATATCCAATCTGCTAAGAACAGTTAAACATCACTGACGGAGGATTAAGCATGAGTTACTTCACAATGTACTCTAAGCTTCTGGCATACAATAGCTGTTCCTTTTGGCTGGTAAACAGATTTTTCAAACATCTCTACAAATATTTGGGTTCATGGAGCAGAGAAAGAGGGAAGCCGTTCTGGATTTTCTGATGTCAATGTCTATTTTCTTCTGAAATCGCATTAAGATTCAGTCAACAGTTTAAAGAGCTCATAGAAAGCTGTGATAGTGATAAGACCATGGGTTTCATGTTCACAAAAGATTCTCTTCTCACATTACGTACACACAATCACATATACCACATCGATTTCAGTTTTCTCATCTTCTAAAAAAGGGGAGTGAAGTAGTTGTACTAATTCTTACAGCATGCCAATATCACAGATTTATTTTATGATACAATATAACAGTGAGTGGAGAATTCTTCGTATTCTGTAAAGCGCTTAGAAAAGTAATAGTAATTGTCAATGTTTGTTCTTTAATTATTCCTAAATGTACTTACCCATGATCAAAATTCTAAGAGCTGTTTCAAGGACGATTCCTCAAAGACTTACAAATAATTATATTTAAGGTTAATCACCTTAGGTTTATTAATTAAGATTACATCTTTCATACCTTTCTTCTTGCAAGAAGAACGAGAGTGTCTTTTCAGACTCTCTTCATGAACCAGCAACTCCCTGTGCCATTTGTTACTCAAACTTTACTTCATCTCAGCTTTTCTCCCTTGAGTGGCAGAGAATCAGTTTGCCTAGAGAGTCAAGTACTCATATATCAGGCTGTATTTAAGACATGGAAGACTTTTAATGGTGAGTTAACGGTCCATCTCCCACTTCAACATTTAATTGTTTTCCTCTGTCATGATGCATATTTGATGAAGTTTTCAGGAAATTTAAACTCTGAGTCAGCACCTGAAGGTAAAGAGACACTTTTTTCCCTTTAAATGTTTGCTGTACCATCCTTTCTCAGGGTCTTAATTGAAAACATATTAACACCCTTCTTAAAAGTGTACTAACAAGAACTTTGGCAGATGACTTTTGCTCTTCCCTTTCCAAACCCCACCTTATTGACTCACCCACACAGAGACAAAGGCTGAAAACACTTCTCTCCCTACTCAGGAGTCCAATGGCAGGGATTCCTCAATGGGGAATAATTTTACAGCAAACCAGTCATCCCGGGCATCATCCCCTGAAGAGCTTAACAGGCACCATGGGCTTTGGGGCAGCAACTCACTTTAACCATGTCTCTGCCAAACAAATTATAAAGAGACCCACTGTGATTGGGAAATCCTTGGGCCCAGTCCAAGTGTGAATTCTTTGGTGGCCAAGTTTCCTTCCTTTGTAGTTAAAAAGAACTGGTGTGTCTGGGAATATAAACTACAATACTAGAGAGACCTGAGTTGAAGATGGTCTCTACCACTTGCAGTTATGTAAGCGCTCTGAGCTTCATGTTTCATGGATATAAAATATCCTAGTATGAGCACTGGGATGAAATAGATGTAATAGTTAACAATATTGGCCCTGGGTAAATTGTGTGGGCTTGAATCTCAACTCTGTCACTTAAGAGCTCTGAGACTTTGAGTATGCTATTTAATGTCTCAATGACACAGTTTCCCCATCTTTGAGATTTGGATGAGGGAAACCAATGCATAGGACTATTGTGAGGATTAGATGGAATAACTCATCAAAGAATTTGGAACAGTATCTGGCAATACTTACATAATTATCTATAATGTTTAATATTTATGTGAAATATAATTCATATGAAATAAAATTATATGAAACAATAATATTGTACTTCACACACTAATATATGTAAATCATCTACCATAGTTCCAAAAGTACACATTGTATATATTATTCCATAATAATTGTTATAACTTCATACAAGTACTAATAAATAAAATTCCTCTGGTTGCATCAGAAATAGTAATAAAAGTTTAGTAAAATTAAGGACTTTCCAGCTCTTAAGACATGTTTCTGTAGTTTAATAGATAACAAAATACTAACCACAGCATTGAATACCAAGGCAGACAATTCATGCCCTACAAAATAATGTATTGCAAAAATTACCTGTTTCACCATATAGTTGTAAAGCAAAACTAAAATAACAGTTTTTTTTTGTGGACACAGTTCTTTGTAAAACAAAGGGATGAATGTGATACTATACAAAGACCTGAAAATCCTTTCAAAAATAAGAACTCAATAGTCACCCCAATTTTCTGCCTATTAGCATTTTACTAGCCTAAAAAGGCTGAATGCAATAGAGAGCAAATCTCCCTTTACTGAAGACAGAGATCAGATTTCAGATACAGTAAGATGAGTCAAAATTTGGGGCAACTACTGCATAGGAAGTCACTGCAGAAGAAGGAGCCCTACTTAGATATCCACTTGAATTTTTGACAAGATACTAAGATGCACATTCATAGGGCATGACTCCGGAAGACTTGGCAGAGAACAACTACTGACAGGCAGGGATGGGCTATAATTTGAATGGAGACTCTGGATTTCATACAACACTGGGAAACACTGGAATTCTTATAGGGAGAGTGAACAGATGTCTTTGTTTGTCTTTTTTGGGGGGAAGCGGAGAGTGCATGAGCCAGTAATTGAACCCGGGTCTCCTGCATAGCAGGCAAAAATTTTACCAGTGAACTACGCTTGCACCCCAAGAACAGATGTCTTTGAATACATCGGGCTTTAATTTGAAAACCTAGAAACTCTATACATAAGAGTAAGACTATTACAACTTAGAGTAAGGGCTAATAATTATCCACCCTTATAACACTTAAAAATCAAATGCAAAAGCATCAAAATGATCCTCCAGTAAGTTAACTGACTGCCAGAACAAATCTTGACTCCCTTCATATAAGATAGTATGATCCAGACTACCAATAACATAACATCAACAATACCCAATACACACACACACAAAATAGACAAATAAAGAGGTAAAAATATTGCCCAAAGTCAAAATAAAACAAAACAGCCATAGAAGGAGATCCAGGATGAACACAAAATTTTTGAATTAGAAGAAAAGTACTTCAAAACAGCTATGATAGATAAATTTAGACACTTAAATACAAGTATAGACATAGTTACCAGATAGGAAATAGAGAAATGAAAACTATATAAATGAAGCCAATGGTAATTACAGAATGAAAAATATAATACCTGAATTAAAAGAAAAAAAATCACTTCATAAGATTATGTTATCAACATGTTGGAAACAGAAGAAAAATAAACCAATTTCAGTGACGTAAGGAGACAGGTCAAGAGAAACATTCCAAACCAAGGCAAAGAGAGAAAGCACTGAAAAATATATTGACAGGGACTCAATGAACTATATACTAATATTAAATCAGACAATAATGTGAGTATAGTCAGAGAAGGAGAAAAATGGAGAATTGTGGCAGGAAAGAAGTTCTAAAAATAATAGTTGAATAGTTTCCATTACTCCACAAACATAAATAGTACAGAAATTCAAGGTCTTTGAATACACAAGAAAACATAAGAAATAATAATGAACCCAAGGGTCATTAGCAATGAGAAAATTCCACCTAGTCAAATTCAAACAGCTAAAAATCAAAGACTAATATAAACATCTTGAAAGCAGCTAGAGAGTAAATGTATAGTATGAACTAGAGAACAGTGATAAGAATGTACTCTGTATTTTCATAACAAAAATAATGTATGGCCTCAAACAGTGGAATGTTTTTTCTCTTATTATTATTTTTTAATTTTTATTTTGAAATATTTTAAATTTACATAAGAGTTGTATACCCATCACCCAGTTTATCCTAATGTTAACACTTTTGATTACCGCGATAAACTTATTAAAACTAAGAAATTAACCATAATAAACTTACTAAAATTAAGAAATTAACACTGGTACAAAGCCATTAACTAAACTACAGACTATATTCTAATCTCACGAGGCTTTCCAATAATATCTTTTTTCTCTTCCACAACTTGATCCAGAATGCGACCTTTCTTTTTTTTCATCATGTTACTTTTGTCTCCTTCGGTATGGTTTCTTGCTCTTTCCTCATTCTTTCATGACCTTGACATTTTGAAAAAAAAAAAAAATACTTGTCAGTTATCCTGTAGAATATCCCTGCATTTGGGTTTATCTAATATTTTTCATAATAACCTGGAGTATGAATTTAGGAGAAGGATATTATTCATCACATTATATCAGTGAATACATGATGTCAACATGACATATTACAGGTGATGCAAACTTGATTATTTGGTTAAATTGGTAAGTGCCAGGTTTATTCATTATAAAGTTTTTGTTTGTTTGTTTTACCTCCATGCTCTGTTGGTTAGAAGAGAGTCATTGAGTCCCACTTATAATCAAGAGGAGGAGAATTTAAGTCCACCTCCGGAAGGATCAAAGAATTTGATATGGTACAGTAATTACTAAATTTTTCAGTAAAGTAAATTGAACCATGCAAATATCCTATTTCTTCTTAAAGTTTCACGTATTAGTTTAGCCTTCATCAGTAATTCATGTCTATAGCAATTATTATTGCGGTATTGTAATATTAATTTTATATTTCCCTCATTCTTATTATTTGGATTTTTTTCTGCAAGGAAGAGTTATTCCTTTTCTCCATTTATTTCTTTAGTTGCTTTTTTATATCAGTATGGGCTCATGCACAGACATTTATTTTTTGCTTTGGGTTATAATAGAATAATAATGCTATTTAATTTCTTAATAATTATTTAATACTGTACTAGAGAAGAATGAATTCAAAAATAAATGTAGATAATAAGATTCAGATTTCTTACTGTCAGATAAAGAAGTTATAACCAAGAAATGATATTTCAAAAGTATTATAAGAAAAAAAGCTTCCAAGCTATAATTATAATCAAGCAAAAATCATTTCAAAATTGAAGATGAAATAGTGGAATTCATAATTAGCAAAGCTACACTAGAAATAATTTTAAAGTTCTTCAAGGTGATAGGAAATATTATCCAGTATAAATTTGGACCTATGTTAAGAATACAGAGTATTACATGAGATAAATATGGAGTTAGATATATTTTTTAACTTTTAACCATCTAACTATATGAAAATTGGATATATAATATGAATTGTGTTATATTTATGCAATTAAATATATTCAGTAATAAAAGGAATAAACTATTGAAACATGGTTGAATCTCAATATAATCATCTTGAGTGAAAGATCTTAGTAAAAGAGGTGTGATTGGGATATTATTAGAGCATGAAGGATGGTCACCTAGTCCAACAAAGAGTGTGGTGGTAGAGTAACAAGAGGCATCTTCAGTGTGGCAAATAAGAAATGCATATGTTGGGTGGGGGTATTGGGAAGGTGTCAAAGAAAGAGAAGTATTGGGCATCGCAGGCAGAGTTATAGGATAAACTAATGGTCAGATACCAAAAACTGCAAAGTGTTCATAAGGCATTTCAACTATTTTTGTGCTTCTGGAAGGCAAAAATTAAGGCAGGCTCTGTTGAGAGATGAACCATTTCAAGGAAGGCTTTATTTGCTATGTTTAAATAATTTTAAACATGAAAAGTTTTTTTATGTCTCTTCTTAAAACTGGTCATTTCAATATGTGTCTCTAGAAATCCCACAATTCAAATGGATTCTCCCTGTAAACAGTGCCACCTGCCACCAAAATACCTGTCACACAATGGAGAATTATATGTTTACATTCCTACTCTGCTAATCGATTTAAACTCTTCACCCTGAGGAAGCTATATGCTATTTTGTTTTATTTATATTTTGAATAGGAGGTAGTCTAGGGTAGTTGAATAAATATGTTTTCAATGAACGATTATTTAGGGGGAAAATCAAAGACTGGCAATACATTTTCTTTCTTCTTTTCATGCCAACATTGTAAATAATCTTACAATACAATTTGACCCAGAGTATTTCCATTTAAGTGAAAGATTTACTTGACCTTTTCTTGGTTATATTTTTTATAGAGTGATTTCTTCAGAGAAGTTACATGAACATTCCGTTCAGAAAGAAAGTCATGACAGAGTGCTGAAGTCAGTTTCTGTAGTCTGATCTTGCTCAAGAGATCCTAGAAAAGTTTCACAAAATTGACCTCCCAAATTATCTACCAAGATTATTTTTTAAATCTTCCCTAAAGAGTTAAGGGACATTGAGTTGTATTTAAAAATCTCACATTCAAAAAGTGCAGCTACTCATGGTGTTTAACAAGGACACAGAATTTTCCATATATTTATCAGAAAGTGAGGAAAACTGCTTTAACTTCATCCAAAGGCCTAGAGAATATTGCAGGATATGTCCACCTCTCGTGTATACCATAGCTTAAAGAAATAATGAGCTGCATAATATTTATATCGGAAGTCATTGCACCGCAATTATTACAACTTTTGTTTTCTTAAATGTATCTAAGTATTCTGAAGTTTATTATTATTTGGTTTATATTTTTTCAGTGGAATCGATATTTATTATGCAGATCAGAAGGAAAACATTTTGATTTTATATATTTGCCAAATTTTCAGGAACTACAACAAAGTGAGACCCTTTTTACTTAATTTTTGTAGGATTCTAGGTTTTTAGTTGGAAGACATCTTAGATATCACTGAGTCCTACTCTTGTGATCTTATTTTTACCTGTAAATTATATTCTCTTACAAGACTGTCAGTTTCCCCTAGAATAACCTGTGCTAGTTTGAATCTGTTATGCACCCCAGAAAAGGCCATGTTCTATTGTAGGTGTGAAATTTTGGTTAGTTTATTTCGATTGAGATGTGACTCATTCCATTCAAGGTGAATCTTAATCCTTTTACTAAAGTCCTTTATGAGAGCATACAGGACAGAAAAAAAAAAAGGAAGAAAGAAAAGCTCACAGAGAAAAAGTCTCCAGAGGAGCTGAGAGTTAGAGAGCCTCTGAAGCTAGAAGCTAAATGCAACAAAAAGAAGGACTAGCAGATGGCAGACATTTGCCTTCCCATGTGACACAGGTCCCACATGCCAGCAGCCTTTCTTCAGAGAAGGTATCCTCCTGCTGATGCCTTAATTTGAAAATTTTCATGGCCTTAGAAATGTAACTTGTAATCTAATAAGTTCCCATTGTTCAAAGCCAGTCCGTTTCTTATATATTGCATTTTAGCAGCCTTAACAAACCAAAACATAATTTCATCCTTTACAAATTTAGATTGACTTTTGCAGAACAATCAAAATGTTTTTCCCCTTTGAACAGGTACTACCTTGATGATTTGGGAAAGACCACATTGTCTTTCAGTCAGTGTTTTTGGATAATTAATTGACACAGGCTCTGAATCAAGATGTTATCACTAGTATTTTGTCCCTGTAGCTCAGTGCATTTTGCGGTGAAGCATCTTCAGGATACGTACTCGAATCTCTTTAGTTTTGACAGTGTAGACAATTGGGTTGAGCATTGGAGGCACAAGAAAGTGCAGATAGGAGAGAAGCATGTATACCTGAGCTGGTAGCTTCTTTTTTCTAAAGCGATGGATCATGGACAGGCTGACTAGTGGTGTATAGAATAACAGGACAGCACAGATGTGGGAAATGCAGGTGTTGAAGGCCTTCAGGCGCTCAGCATTGGAAGCAATGCTCAACACTGTCTTCAGGATCAGCACATAGGAGAGGAGTATGAGAATAGCATCCAGCCCCAGGGTGGTGAGCATGACAAAGAGGCCAAAGCCACTGTTCACATGAGTGTTGGAACTGGCCAGTCTTAGAACATCAGGGTGAACACAATAAGAATGAGACAGAGCACTCACAGGCTGGAATTGCAGTCTTCCTAGAAGCACAGGTAAGGGCAGATGGAGGATAGCACTACGGGCAACGATGGCCAGCCCAATGGTCCCAATGCGCTTGGTTGTGAGAATAGTGGCATAACGCAATGGCTCTCGGATAGCTACACAGCGGTCAAAAGCCATGGCCAACAGCACAGCTGACTCAATGACTGAGAAAGTATGAATGAAGAAGAGTTGCACAAAGCAGGTTGAGCCTTCCACCTTTGTCTGGCCTAGGAGAAAGACAGCTGCCATGGAAGGCAGTGTAGAAGCTGAGAGTCCCAGGTCTGCCATTGAGAGCATGGAGAGGAAGAGATACATAGGTGTGTGGAGGCTAGGCAGAGTCTTGACAATGTATATGATGGAGATGTTTCCAATCACAGAAAGAACAAAGATTGAACAGATAGGAATAGCTGTCCAGCAATGTGCATTTTCCAGGCCTGGGAGATCCATCAGTATAAAGTAGAAGCTGCTGGTATTAATGTTGTTAGGAATTGTCATAGTAATTGTGGGAAGGGCTTGCTCTGGACAAATTGAGAATAAAACAAAGAGTTATTCATTCACAGCATTTTCCTATCATGTCATACCACAGGGCAAAGCCTGCAGAATAAAATTGCCCTTCCTCTTCATCTCTTCTCATGGTACTGAACCTCCTCCCTTTTAAGAATTCCACTGGAGAATGATATTGATACTAGTGGTGGTTTTCCTTAGGTTTCAGCAGCATATTTGAGCCATTTAGATAGAGAAAATACATTCCTCATCCTGAAGACAGTGCATGCATTTAAAAAAACAAAAGACAACTCCATGTTGAGAACATAGGACCCATGTACATAAGTTAGACTACTTTTGTTTACAGAATATAAGATTTCTAAAGAAAATCGGATGAGGAGATTGTGTGTAGTGGTTTGGGAATTAGAATGCAAAGCATAAAATCATAATCACTGACCCTGAATTCCTGATTTTGCTAAATCGATCTTTTGTTCTGAAAAGGGCCAAGAACATCAAAAGTGAAAACTAGGGAAGGATATCAAGGTGCATTTGGGATGATGAGTACATTTATTGAATTTAAATTCTTTCTCAGTTTTTGAAAGAAGCTGTGGTCTACAAACTACTGTCAGAGATGGTATGGATAAGTAAGAGGAAGAAAGTGAAGACTACACAGAATTTGTAGTTGGAAGCAATATTATATTCTCAATGGCATCACACATTTACTGAGCTCTTGCTATATAATCAATGTTAGGGACAATGACAGGTAATATATAGCATTTGCCTTTGTAATGCACTAGTAAACATAGAATAGATCCATAACATATTTCAGGAGAGCATTGACCATGAAACTGATAAAAGATCTCGACAGTCATTTGCTTTCTGACCTATGCAACTCCTCTTCTCTATGAATGGTCCTGGATACCTCAAGGACACATTATAGAGGGAAGTAAAGTGTGAAATTTGAGTACATAGAGATGTGAGAAATCTGACATATATATATATATGATCTATTTGGTCATATATATTACCTATTTTTATATATGTATAGTTAATATTAAATGTTTATATTCCTTTCTCAGCATCTTAGGGAAATTTTCTTAACAGTGGAAACTTCAGCATCTTCCAAGGAAGTCCATTATGTGACTTACGTGAATATAATGAAGAACAATCTTCATTATATTCTAATATTTTTCCTAGTATGGCTTTTTAAGTCATGAATATCTGCAGTTCCCACTTCACATGTTGGTCAAATCATTGGTCTAAGGAAAAGCCATAGAAATTCTGTAAAGGGTGAGCAAAGATGTCAGAATTGAAGCAAGTAGAGTTATCAAACAGTAAGCAAATATTGGCAGTGATTATAGAACAAGTGGTGGAGAAAGAAAAATCATAGCCACTTCTAAGAAAAAAAAGTAGAGGCAGGCCTTTGGGATTTTAGAAAGGAAACAATAGATAAGGGGAGTATAAGCCTAGGAAAGCTGGGTTTTCTTTCTGGGTCTATCTTTGAAGAGGGCCAGGGCAGATGACTTTCAGAAGTTACCTGTGTTGCTTTGATAAGAATTCTCTCTGAATATTGGTTACGGAGGTGGAGGTGAGAAAAGAGTAGACTTCCTACATATCAACCTTCCTTTTGACAAGGTCTACCTCTAAGCTATTAACCACAGTGCGATTTCAAAAGCAAGAGAAAACCAATTTCCGTAAAAAATTTTCCAATACACTGAAATCCTCATGAGTGTAGAAAATCTTCCAATGCATTAATAAAAACTGTCTGAAAAGTTAAGCATTACAGTTCCTTGGATACTACAGTAACAAATTTGTATGAATAAATATCACACCCATTTTTGAAGTATGACAAGAGTAGGAAAGAAGACAATTTGATATTTAGAAGGCAAAGCCAAAGACTTGCCTAAGGTGACATGTGACAAATTGGTGATCAATTCACAAATGAAAAAAGCCTTAGGGATCACTTGTTTGACTGTTTTGACTCTACTTCCTAGTGAAGTCAGAAAAGAGCACCTGTTACCATCAAACTCTTAAACATCAACACAGGGTAGAAATTCACCCTCTGTGCCTGAATTTGTACGAGAACGTGTCCTGAGCTATAATACATATATTATATACTAGTCACACCAGGAAAGAGAACTGCCATCTTCACAAGGGGAAGGAGTCCCACAAAATATGAACTTGGGTGACAGAAGTAGGGGGACTAATGATGTGGGGAATTAACGGAGTTAGGAAAGCAGGGACAGAAATATAGCAGAGACCACTGTATTCTGTGAATTGTGAAAACTAATTCCTTCCACAAAATGAAATGCCTACTACATGCCAGATTCACTGATAGACTCTGGAGAGAGGAAACAGTGAATATAAAGGCAAATTCTGATAACACACAGGGTATTAACTGTGTTAGCTATTGGGAATAATGATAGGGATAGAGGTATTCCCAGGAGGCCTAGTCATGGTGTTTCGTGTTTAGGGACTTGGTAAATAAATCAAATAGAGGTGGAAACATGTATTTGCCTGGCTATTTCCCTGATGCTTTCCAGGGCCAAGAGTGAACAGATGGGAGAATTATTCCTCCCATATAAACCTTAGACACGATGTTTTCAGTCACAGAGTAAGCAGAGAAAACCCTATTAATTTGCTGTACTTGAGTTTCCCAGAGAAAATGTTGACTTTCTTCAAGATTATTTTCTCCAACTCCTGCTGATAACTCTACCACATCCCAGAAAAGAATGGGCAACATCATGATTTAGGAAGTAGCTCATTTTATTGTGACACTTAGAATATGAAGAACTTTACCCTCCTGCAATGCATTTTGTGCATGCTGGAGAAGTGTTCCAAGTTCCTGCTTAAGGACTCAGTGTCAGGAGTTTTTACTGCCTTAAAGATCTCTAGCCTACTTTCTTGTTTTATATAATGAGCCATCTGGACATTTCCTCTATTCTTTTGGTCCTGAAAGAAATTTTATAAAATGTTTAAACTTAGTAATAAAACAGCTATACAACTTTATAGTTATATTCATCTATACATGGAGAAGAGACCCACATTACAAACTGTCTGGATTTGCTCACACAGAAATGCTAAAATTAAAATGGCAGATAAATGGAAGGCAGGAGACTTCTTTGTACAAACTGCAGAGTTTGCAATGCAAGACAATGCATGTTTCTCCCTTGATAATGATCCCTCCACAGTTTCCCCTCTGACTGCCTCGTCATCATATGCTCTTTGCACATGTGATACTGTGTTGAACAGTGACAGTTATATTTGTAGAAAACTGTAATTTTTATGAATTATAGGAGTCTTATTTTGAAAACGTACAGCTTTGTAAGATTTAAGTCACTAATGTTGCCCATCTCAGCTATCTCCTTGGCTACGCTTTCCCTTAAACCTTTTAAGGCTTTGTCATATCCCAAGGTTACAAAAATGGAGTCCCAGAGTTTCTTACACTGCCTTGGGAAACACTACATAGGCTAAGTCATATCATTTCTTCAGAGATTAATGCAGACATTATGCTTTTAAAATTAAGTCTATAACTTAAACTCCCCTTAAATAATTCATTTCAAGACTAGAATTTCATATAGCACTTTATCCTGGGGTCCTCATTTGTAAATAAATATTTGATATTGTCTTTACTACAATGGTCCATGGAAATTAGAAATCATATGACACTGATCCTTTCTTCCTTCCTTCCTTCCTGCATTCTTACCTTCCCTCCTTCCTTCTTTCCTGCCTTCCCTTCTTCCTTTTTCCCTTACTTTCTTCTTCCCTCCCTCCCCTCCTTTCCTTTCTTACACCAATTATTTATAATTTACTTTATATGTGTCATAAATAAATGTAGTTGAATGTGCAGCTGATCTTTAAATTTAAGAGCAAGAATTGATTGTTAAGTGAGTAAAGAAAGGCCAGGTATTGTTTCTCAAAACTATGGAATGTATCACATCAAAGGAGTAAAGGTGATATATATACCTCCATCAAATATTCTTACTGTCTCAGAGATTCTCATAGAGTTTGAATCCTTATATGGGACAACACATGACTCCTCTTGCCTTCTACCCCAGGTACATCATATTCCACAAAGACCAAGGAAAAGTCTCTGTGAATTGATTTAGCCTAGCCTAAGATGTTCATCACTCACCAGACGCTAGGACAGGGACAAAAGCTCTATGGATGGCTGTGAGCTGGGACCTTGTGGGGCTCCCTGCCTTGAGCATAATGCCAAGTGAGCAGGTTTATAAAGAACTGCTCCTGTCTTTCCCTAGAGACCCACACCCAGTTCCTGTGGTAGAGACTCTCAGAACAGCATTAAGTAACATGTACCAGAGAGAATTGACTGTTACTAATTATTGTAGGTCTTTGCCAGATCTCTGTAGGGACACATGATGTATGTTTAGAACAAGGAGCTAGTTTTGATTCAGGTTTCTTTTTCTCTGTTCCCAACCTGAGAACTTCCCAGATTCTTACAGATAGACGTCACCCCAAAGACCCTGGCATCCTGCATTATGTTTTTATTTCTATGGCATATAACCCTTTATCTCCTCCAAATACAGCCAATTCTCACCTCCTTCAAATGCAGCCAAATCTCTCCTGTTCACTGGTGCTCTCTCTTATCTTCTTCCACCCTCCTTAAGGTAAATTCTTCATGTTTTCTGAGGAATGATTAAAAGGGATAGACAGATTAAAAAGGCTTCGCCTGGAGCACATAAATTGAACTTGAATTTTGTTTTGAAGCAGAGGAGATAGTGATATAAGATACCCATTCTGGCTACAGTAGGTGTGGAGATAAACAGGAATGGCATGGAGAAGTTGGATAGGGACCAAGTTAAGAATGAGGCATTGGAGTCCTCTGAGGGTTACAATAAGCATCTACTAATTCAGTGTTTCATTAACAGTACTCACAGCTTAATATAAATTTATACATATGACTAAGATTTAATGTATCAAAGGGCAACTGTGCACAGGAAGCAGGAAAAGGGTATATATAGGTTAAGTTTCAAGAGAGCGAATTTAGACTTCTAACTATTTCCTCTCTTTCTGCAAGGGTCACACAGGATTCAATTATCTCCATAGTTGCAAACCTCAGAGACACAGGAGATGTCTCCATACAAGGAAAAGACTTGAATTCTGAAGTCCAGAGTTGGTCACATAAGCACAGATCTGTCATGTGACCAACTCTGGTGCAGACCACAAACCAAGCACCAGGTACACATCATAAGTTTCATATTCTCTCTCCACATACTACCGACCTGATTCATCTTAATCCTTTGCTTTAGACATACATATAACATAAATTTTCAGTAACTATGTGAACCATCCAAGAGCTTAGTTCTCAAAGCCTCATTAAGGCTCATCAAAATGGCCATAAAGATAAGCAAGAGCAAAGTAAAACATATCTGTTACATTAACTCGTTTTTATTGCAGGGTCTTGTGCATTTTAAGAGTATGCAATGTCCTCACCTGACATACATTAGAAATCTTTTCATTAAGCATGCATGAAAGACTATAATTATGATGGATGTTTGAGATAGAAATAAAACAGCAATAAGGAATAATAGTGGTAGTTAGGAGCATAGACTTTAACTTAAAGGTGAAGAGGAAGAATGGGAAGGCTTACACAAGTGTGCAGCATAACCAGGCTTAGAATTTGCAAGCTATTTTCCATTCTGTTTGGAGTTGGTTTGGGAAAAAAGGCAACGATGCCGATTAACAAAATGCAAAATGTTCCACTTAATAAGGTCAAAATTCAGGCAGGGACAATAGTTAATGTAAAAGAAGTGAATGATAGGAAATATATTTAAGAAGTAGAATCTGTAATATTAGGGAATGATTGGGAATTGTGAATTAGGGAGAGTAAGAAATATACTTGACACATTTTTCAGATTTCTGTTTGGGATGAGGAAATAACTGGAAGCACCATTCATAAAAATGAGCAGCACAAAAGTAGGAACAGGAGTGAGTAGTAGTTAGGGATGGAGTGGGAGTCAGTAAGCTTTATCTTGAACTTGTTAAGTTTAAGGTTTCCATGCAGAATGCAAAGGGAATTATCCAGAAGTGAAATGTGAACCTTTCTGGACTTTAGTAGAGAGGTTGAGTTTGGGATATAGATTAGGTAGTTATCATCAGGGAAAGAGGAAAAGAGGGCAAAAGCCATTTTCAGAGGCTTGGTATAGGAAGTCAATCCAACAAATGCCATGAATATAACTAGCCAGAGATATTTGAGGATAACCAGAATAAAGAGGTGTAAGAAAAGCCAAAGAAGAACAGACACTTAAGGTTGAGTGGTAAACTGTTTCATATATTAATGAGAAGTTCTGTAATAAGAATACAGAATAAAGGCTTTTGAATTTGGTAGTTAATAGTTCATTGGTGACTTTTACCCACACAATGTCAATGGAATTGTAGGGACATACTTTGATTTCATTGAGTTTGAAGAAAAAGAATTTTCATTTCACTTGAATTGAAACTAAACTTTGCTGTTTGGGAATGCATAATTAAGTAATAACATTGTAAAGAAAACCAAGAAAATGTTACATGTACAATTCAGATGAGTGGTTTGAGGTGGTGGGAATGATAAAATTGTGTTCAGGAAAGACTTCTGTCTGGGAAATTGTGGGTTCTGATAATTTACTATTTTTTGGCCTGGGTAATATTTACATGGATGCTCATTTTGCAAAAATTTGCTAAGCTACACATTCACTCCCATGTAGATTTTCCATATGTTTAAAAGCCCACTATGAAAATCTCAAAAAGGGAACTTGAAAAGAGAGAGAAATTTAAAACAATGAGTGAACATTATTTTTCTAATAGCTTGATTATGAGCCAAAGGAAAAACATAGAATAAGTACCTAGCAATTGGCCATATGATAAATCAGAGCTTATTTTATGAAATGAGCACCTTAAACATATTTTAAACTCTTGCAGAGCGACTAGTAGAGTAGGAGAGACTGAAGAAAATTCATTCTAGGCAAGGAATATAGTAAGTTCATGCTTCTAAGGAAGCTGTTTTCTATTGCTGCCATAACAAATTACTACAAATTTTGTGGCTTAAAACAACAGAAATTTATTATCTTACAATTCTGGAGTAAAATGTTAAAAGGGAGTCTTCTGGGGCTAAAATCAAGGTGTCAGGAGTTTGAATTCCTTCTGGAAGCTCTGAGGAAGAATATTTTTTCTTGCTTTTTCCAGTCTCTAGAGGTCATCTGTAATTCTTGGTTCATGGCCCCATTCCTCCTCCCTCAATGACAGCAGCATACATCTTCTCTTCTCTGACTCTTGCCTCCCTTTTAAAAGGGTCTTTGTGATTATATCAGGTCATCCTGGATAATCTCCATATTTTAAAATCTTTAACTTAATTCACACCTACAAAGTTCCTTCTGCCATACAAGGTAACATAGTCACATGCAATGGAGATTAGGATGTGGACATTTTTGTGGGCAATTATTCAGCCTACCAGAGGAGGAAATTAAAACTTAACAAGGATAACTATAAAAAGGTGGTAAGAACAGTAGAATACAGGTCAAAATGGATATTGTTCAGCCACATTAGGAGTATAGTCAAGGGGATGAGCTGAGACTCTCATATCCGAAGGAATAGAAGATATGATGAAATTATTCTAGAAGATCTCAGAGTGTGGGGCTGAGTCCATAGATTTTGGGAAGGAAAAAATATGTGGAGTCTGGAATGTCCTTTCATTGCTATTGATGGTGATGAATAGGGCAGAGCAAAGAAGGAAGTATTGCCTAAGGAACTGAATCCAAGGGTTCTTCTTATCGTCTAGACAACAATGAAATGCTTTACAGCAATGGAAATAATTATACTTAAGCTATATTTAGCATATGTGTAATTTCAAAAATGTACATTTTAGAAAAAAAATTAATGGTGTTTTAGAAAGCATTTAAAGCATTGTTACATTTCACATGTTTATTATATATATGTTTAATAATATATATATGTGAAATAAAACAAAGAAGAAAAATGTACAAGTTAGGGTTCTCTAGATTAACAGAACCAACAGAAGATATCTGTAAATATGAGATTTATAAAAACCGTAGGGCAGGCTGTGAAGCTGGCAACTCCAATGAAGGGTGTGGACGAACTCCACAGAAGAGGCTCGCGGCTGAAGAAAAAACACTGAAAAATTCTCTCTTCTCCCTTAAAAGTCTTCAACGGATTGGATCAAAGATGGATTATCACATTTGTGGGGGACATGCCCTTAGTTTCTTATAGATGTAATCAGCCACAGCTGCAATTAACAGACTGATGATTTAATACACCAGCCTTCCAGTTTATCAACCAGCCACAAACAATCTTTGCAATAATGGTTAGGCCAATGCTTGCCTGACCAGACAAATGGGCATCATCTTTCGAAGTTGACACCAGATCTTCACCATCACAACAAATTATACAATAAATTTAGATTTGTATACTTACCTTCAGGGATTGAATTTGAGGTCCATGATTCAATGAATTATGAAGAAATTTTCTCATTTATTATAATGTGTTTTACTTATAAAAATATGACTCAAGTGAACAAAAACATTACAATTCAATAGAACCAGGTGGAACAACACATGACTATTGATTCATATATTGTATCTTTCAAGCGCTTGAAATATTTTCTAATAAGGGTAATAATAATATGAACAAAAGGAGAGAATGAGGTGGAGGGAAAGATCAAAAGAGTATCATGATTTTAGAAGTAACTTAATTATCTCCCTTTGAATAAAGATGATTAAAATTCTCTCTTTGAAATGGGAAGAAAGAAAGAGTTTGGTTACACATCTAGAAATAGATGAGATGGGAGCAGGAAGGGAAGTCATGTCTTCTCCAAATAATCATCACTGACATTTATTTCTTTGAAAGTAAAGAGAGGGAATAGTGGAAAGAAAAGGTGATTTATTTTTTAATATAAAGGATATCTTTAATTGAAAAAAATATGTTTTTGAGTCTAATGTCTCCTGGATCAATCACTGACACTGTATATATCTTTTTTTTAATTTTTAATTTTTAAACATAACAACATACAAACATGAACATTCTTACCATATGATCATTCCATTCTTGGTATATAAACAATAACTCACAGTATCATCACATAGTTGAATATTCATCAAGCCATCACCTCTCAGAGCATTCACATCAATCCAGAAAAAGAAATAAAAAGAAAAAAGAAAACAATTTGTAGATACCATATCCCCTCCCCCTCCCCCTCACTGATCACCAGCATTTCAGTCTATTAAATTTATTTTAACATTTGTTCCCCCTACTATTTATTTATATTTAATCCACATGTTTCACTCGTCTATTGATAAGGTAGATAAAAGGAGCATCAGACACAAGGTAGAAAAGGTGATTTTGAGAGATATGTTAAAGTTTGAAATTATAGCTGTGGATTAAAGACAGTCATCAAGGTTTTAGCAATATATTGCTGCCACTGACAGGTCAAATGAATTAGAGGTCATTGATTTGTAGTCATTTCAATATAAAAAAGTCTAGCTGTATTCCTAATTAGAAGTCAAAAATACAGGTGTAAGATTATAAAAGTTAAAATATTTAAACTGATTCCAAAGTTAAGTTTAGAGTTAAAAGGTGCAAAAATCAAGAAATCATTAATATTTTTGGTGATTTTTATATAGTATGAGTGGTGCTTTATGGATATGAAAGACATAGACTTAGAGAAAGGTGAGAGTTTGAAAGGTTGGGACTAGAGATAGCAAGAACTAGTTCAAGATGCTGGGAAGTCAGTGAGAGACCAGGCTTGAAAGTTAGGGCATTATATTATAGGCTAATATAGACGATTTAGAGATTATGCTAATTCTGATAATAATGATTTTTAGGTCTAGCAATAGAAATGTAGCTACAATAATTCAGATAGAAGTTACCGATATAATTTCATGATGAATAAAAATGGGATAAACAAATATTTTCTCACCCATTCCAAGATGAAATACAAAACTCTAAACTTCCCTAACCCAAATATTTACTCCCATAGACAAAGGAAAAAAATAGTCCATTTTTAACTATTTAAATGTACTGGAGTGTTTCTATTTTTCAATATATATTCATTCAAATCATAGAATAGAAATCATTTTAAACTTTATCCAGCCTAACATTCCATATAATTCAGAAAAACAAGTGGTCAGACAGTCTTTGTGGACATTCAGAGTATCAGTGAGCCCTTTGTTTCATGAAGCATTCTATGTCTGTTTCAAAAGTCTTCATTTTGAAACTGATCACTTTTAGTAAACCTCAAACATGAAAAAAATCTGGGACACCAAAATTATTTATTATATTTTTGGCAGCTCTTCCATACATTATCCATGACATTCAATATTGAAAATAAGTAATTTAAAGATGATTTTATCAAGGGTGAAGTTAGTTGCAATGAAGATAGTGGTGATTCTGAACATAGTCATGATTATGAATATGATAACAAAGATGAAAAGGTTGGCAATATATATGACAATCAAGTGGGGTAATGAAAACCTTGCTAAGAATTTCACCTGAAATTTCCTTCTGCCTCCAATCTATATTGTAATGTAAGCCAGGAAGTTGTTTTTTTTTTTTTTTTGTAGCCAAAGAGTGTTGATCACTTATCTTCAAGTATTTATATATAGTGGGTTTATAACATATGGAACTAATGAATGGTAACGGGCAATGCTTTGAACCAGAAAATCTCAAAGAAAAGTTTGTCTAATCAGTAGCTTTCAAATCAATCCATTGATAAATAGAAAACATAATAGCTGTGATAGATACAAGTAAAATGACAATGAGGCACATAAGAAAATGAGAACATGGAGAAGTATTGTGTGCATATTTTAAAGTGCTATCTAAATGTATGCATAATTCGAGGGAATGGGGAAATCAATTCATGAATGAAAGTTACATTTTAAACTCAGCACTATATCATTGTGTTGGATTTAGTTTAAGGCACCTATGCATTTTTGGTATCACATGAACCATCTAATTTAGTAAAGGTAACTATCTACCTAATTCCTGCTTTACAAATGAGAGTTCAGTTGTGGTATAAATAATTCAAGAACCTTCAGTTATTTGCATGATGTCAAGTAGTTTTACTTTTATAAGTACAAAATTTAAGGACTCTTTCTAAGAGCAGATCAAGGATGCCAGTTTTACTCAGACACATTGATAAGAAGAGTCAGCATAAAATAATTGCTTGGCTTTATTAGCACTTTAGAAAATCATTTTTGTTTCATTCAAACCAATAATTTGCCATTTATTTTAAAGCTTTCTTTTTGTTGAGTATGCTCATTAGAAAAAAACATTACAAACTTATTTCAACCAACCAGGCTATGAATCCTCTTACTTGGAATTCGTCATAACTACTGTAATGTATGGTGTTTTATAAGAACTTTCAAACTTATTTAACGTGAAGAATTGTGAAAGGCAATTAAGAGATTGCAGTGGTTATATAGAACAAATTTAAATAGTGATGTACTGAATGGGCAGTTATTGAATTAAAATAATATATAAAAATGGTGCAAAATTTAATGAAGGCTTTGTCTTCTGGAGAACTGAAGTGAAAAACACAAGCCATGTTTGCAATATAGGTTCCAAAGTCTGTTCTAAATAGTATTGGGAAAAGGAAATTTTCATGATAAATTTAATCAATAGGCAAAGACAAAACAGAAAAGCATAGATTGTGCAAAAAATACAACATACTAAGACTTACTTATTTTCCTTCTTGTAGGCATAGTGATAGACATAAAAAATAGTTTAATATGTTAAGATGAAAATGTTGGGTTGGTAACTATTCAATATTATATCCATCATCTAAGATTTATGTTAAAGATAAAAATGTGGGATTCTTCATATCCTTTCTTGAAAAAGAGTTTCAGAATTTTCTCTCTTATCTGCTTGGTTTTCACCACATAGACAGTGGGGTTCATCACAGGAGGAATGAAGAAATGCATGTTGGCTCTGATCACATAGATATGTGAGGGAAGCTTCGGGCCAAAGCGGTGCAGTGTAGACAAGGAGATCATGGGTGTGAAGAAGAGGACCACAGCACAGAGGTGGGAGATGCAGGTGTTGAGAGCCTTGAGGCGGCCACCATAGGATGCAATACTCAGTACGGTTTTCAGGATCAGTACATCAGAAAGAAAAATGAGGATAAAATCAAGTCCCATGGTGGAGAACACCACAAACAGCCCAAAGATGCTATTAATCTTTGTGTTGGAGCAGGATAACTTTATGATATCAGGATTCAGGCAGTGGGAATGAGAAAGTACACTGGAATGACAGAAGCACAGTCTCCCCAGGAGGATGGGAAGGGGCACCTGTACAGTCAGCATCCTCACAGTAATACCAAAACTATCCTAACAATTATGCCATTGGTGAAGATGGAAGTATAGTGCAAGGGACGTGAAATAGCTACCTATTGGTCAAAGGCCATTGCCAGTATGACAGTAGACTCAAAATCTTGGAAGGTGTGAATAAAGAACATCTGGGTGAAGCATAAAGAGTGAATCAGCTCTCGAAAATCGAACCAGAAGATCCTCAGCGTTGTGGGGAAGGTGAAGAGGGACAGACCAATAGCAGAGGCGGCCGGCATGGCCAGGAAGAGGTGCATAGGCACATGGAGGGACTGCTCCCACCAGATAACTGTCACGATGGTCACATTGCCCACCCACGTCATGAAGAACACAGTAGAGAAGGATATGGAGATCCAGATTTGTTCAGCCTCCTGCCCTGGGATGCCTGTCACCAGGAAGGTGAACGTGGATTTGGTGCCATTGGCAGGAAACATGATGTTGGAACCACATGCATTTTCTAGAAAGAAATGCATTGTTGTAGAAAGAAATGTTAAAATCTGGTTTTATATTTTAATAATCTGAGTGCATATACCGTGGAATAAATGACCTCTAGCCTCGTAAGAATTTTTAATAAACTGACCAACTGTGTTTCCAAAATGAAATCAAATGATATTTTCTAATATATACAGTTAGAGACTACAGCTAGGAAATAATATATTTTCTATTAATGAAGTTTTCAGATTTTTTTTCTTCATATATTTTAGTAATTGAAAGGAAGGAGACGTAAGATTGATATGAACATTACTTTAAAGTAGAAAAACCAAAATAAATAATTAAAAATAAAATCATATACATTCATATCTTGTACCATATTACAGAAGTACAGTATTCCATGGAATTTTTCTCTGCTTTGATCAACAATAATATATGTTAGCCCAATGGACCACAACGTGTTTGGATATGCTATTTTTTCTGTGAATCGATAAGTGCATAAATGATAAATAATCATTTAGAAAATTGTGTATGAGCTTAAAATAACAATTATTTTTTATTTTGACTAATAAAATATCTGGCCTCATATTTTGGAAAATTTACATACTTGTTTTATTTTATACCAATTTATGTTCATTATATTAAAAATGATATTTTTATTGGGCTAAATTTTTACATGGCCCTTTAACTTCACATAGTTTTAGAAACACCACTCACTGCTGAAAAGAAATATATTTTTTCTTAAATTACAAGCAGAAGGAAACAACGAAAAAATTATTTCTATTCAATTCGAAATATAAAAATCATGATTGTTGATCACATAAAGTTCATTCTAATAGTGTTTGTAAGTTCTAATCTTATAAATGATGTTTAAAATTTTTATTAATAAGACATAAAGATTGAAGGATGTCAACAAGATAGTGAAGAAGAAAGCTCCCAAATCTCACCCTCCCACAGAAACATTGTAAAACAAGAAACATTGTCAGAATAAACATTTTCAGAATGCTGGAAAATAGGAAAAAGTTTATAGCAAACAAGCAAATGCTGAATCAATGAAAAGACAACTTTAAAATGCTCCTGGCATTCAAGGAAATTTCTGTCAAAACACTAGCTGAATGCTAGCTAAAGTAAAAGAGATTTTAGTGACCACACACAATTAAAAAATATGTTCTTTGCAAAAGTAGTTCGGGAAAAAAACAAATTACCATAGACTTCAACAATAAAAACCAAAACAAAACAGAAAAACCAAAAACAACCAGCCTTAAGAAAGAAGGAGGAGAGTCTGATTTTCACAGTTACAATATTATAGTATTCAAATGTCCAGATTAGAACAAAAGATCACAAGACACATGGAAAACAGGAATAGAAGGCTCTAAGAAATAAAACAGAGAGACACAAACCATCTCAGAGGAATTCCAGATGTTGGAATTACTAGTAAAAGTTTTTAAGTCAATATTCTAAATAAGCTCAATAAGTTAAAGGAAAATATGGACAAAGACCTAAAGGGTATTATAAAAATATGTGACATCTCAGAATGGCAAGTTGCTAATGCCTTGCAGAGGCAACTTTCCCTCCAAATCCAGAATGCCTGTGATCTGGTTTGCCTTTTTTATCATTCATGCAGATATCTATTAAGGATAGTAATCTCCTGGAATGCCCCCTTCTATTTTTGATCTGAGGTTACCATTAACCATTTTTACTTCCTAGTATTCCAATAATGGCCCAAATACTGGGGACTTTTTTACGCCAGGTCTGTTGAAAATCAAAGTAAGCAAATACAGAGTTTTCACATGGCACATCTCAATAAATGTTGGTATCATCGCAAGTCATTTTAAAGTCAATTTTTTAAAAGAATTATTGACATCTTTGGAATATCAATACATTATGTAACACATTTTTGGAATTTTCAAAAGTTAATTGCACCCTTTCATCAATCAGGATGGCAGAGCGAGAAGCTACAGGTCTCCATTCTGTCACAAAATCTTGGAACAATCATCTATACTAGCAGAAATATCTTTTGCAAAGTTCCTAGAAACAGTAATAGCAGGATGAGAAAAATCAAACAAAAGGCATTTTAAAAGCAGTAGAATCTCCGGTGGCCCTTGCTGGTCCCTCCCTCATGTACTCATGAGCTCAGTATGGAGCCAGACTGTATTCCCAGTGCAAGTGCCTGGTCTCAGCTGATTGAGCAAAGTAACACTCATACACATACTGTGAACATGTATGTTTGGACCAGTCTACCTGAGGGAATCAATCAGGACACTGTAGGTTTGCTGTCCCAGAACTTTTCATGTGTATAGAAGGTAGCTCATAGAGTTACCTTACAAAACACTATGGCAGTGCTATCAAGCTATGACTGTTTGAAGCAAGAGATTGCTGATGGGGAAAAACAGTGCAGTACCCAGGACCATAAGTAAACTCAGGTTACCTAGGGAAGAGGGAACATTTATATCTGTGTGAACAAGAGAATTCCTAGGGCCACACATACATGATGAAGACAAGATGTAGGTACAAAAAGGACCATGGAGACCTCTACAGTTTGGTTTCAAGCTATTTCTGAATTCATTATATGGATAAACTCTGAAGATCACTCACACAGGTCAATCCACAAGTCTGGAAAAGGTGTTTTTTTGTTTGTTTGTTTGTTTGCTTCCTATTCTTTTTTGTGGTTGTTTTGTTAGCTTTGGGAAATTTTGGCATTTAAAGAAAGTGCTGTCATAACACCAGCTGGAGTCAAGCTTAAGAGACAGACACCTCTGAGTCTAACTTCCAGCAATTGGACACTTTGAAACATTGAAATGTCCAGATTTTAACTAAAAATAAAAGCATACAAAAAAGCAGGCAAATGAAAAGATTAAGGCAATAGAAACAATCAATGAAGAGGACCAGACCTAGGACACACCAGGAAATAAACTTAAAATGAAAATGATCTTAAATATGCTCAAAGAGCACAAAGAAAACGTGGACAAAGGACTAAAAGAAATCAGAAAAGTATAGATTATCACAAAGAGACTATCAATAGAGAGGTGGAAATTATGAAAAGAAACCAAGCAGAACAGAACATCATAGTAACTGGAAGAAAATATTCCCTAAAGGGGTTCAAAAACAGATTGGAGGTGGCAGAAGAAGGAAACAGTGAACTTGAAGATGAGACATTTGAAAGGATTCATTCAGAGAAGCAGAAAGAAAATAGAGCATAGAGAAATAAACAGAGTCTGAGGAACCTGTGGGATACTATCGACCACATCAAATACACATTGTGGGAATCCCAGAAGGAGAAGAAAGGGAGAAAGGGGTAGAAAAAATATTCAAAGTTATGATAGCAGAAAACTTCCCCCCCAAATACATTTTATATACACATTCATGAAGCTCAAATGAATTACAAAAAGAATAAACACAAATAGATACTCATCACAACACATTATAATCAAAATATTGAATGCAAAAGATAAAGAGAGAAATCTTAAAGCTGCAAGAGAGAAGCAATATAATACATACAAAAGAGCTGCAACAAGACTAAGTGCTGATTTCACTTTGGAAACCA